>JARJDV010008900.1:0-53244 GCA_030264675.1 Anaulacaspis nigra
TGCATTAGATTACCTTTCCAAAAGTATAATTCAATTTCTTCAATCTTAATAAGTTTTTAAGGTATTGAATTTTAAAGTTGACGTTAGTGATTTTACATCTTACCGACGTCATTATTATTCAACTTTGAGGTCAAATTGTTGCTAAAGTACTGGTCACATTGAAATAAAATTTACATTTTCGTAAACTACAACTATTAATCTATTCATTTATAAAGAAAAATTTCTCAAAATGTCAATATTTGAGTTTGCGACAAAATCCCTCCTGAAATGGTTTTATTCCATCAAAACTCGTATGTCGAGGTACCACTGTAATATATAAGAAACAGATATTATGTTATTTTAAATTAGAAGGCGTTGAATAAGACATATTAAATTGGCAATGATTAATTATGGTTATTACTATAATTTATTATAAAATATGATTAATGATATCTAAACAAGATTACTTAAATTCCTCTTGGCGCACATTAGCGTGCGCGCTTTGTATAAAAAATGTGTGGTTTCTACATTGAAATGTGCGCTTCTGGTCATATCCGCATACGTAATGTTGTAACACGTAAGCTTACGAAACAAAAGCACTGCCAAATGCAGCAATTATCCCCTTCAGGAGACGGAGGCACAGCTAAGCATATTGCACACACACCTGCACTTCCGATCATGACAAACCGAATCTTTTTAGAGCACACAAAGAAGCACAACCGCAATGAGCAAATTCATAAAACAAGTGCCATGAATTAAGCGGAAAAAAATATACCTACAACGGTTAGCGAGATGTGCACCGCAATGTGTAAAGGCGTGAATAATTAGTGACTAGAAAAATACGGAAATTCAGAGCTACGATTGCAATATAACGTTATAGCGCATGCAGAAAGAAAAGCGTGAAGCGGCAAGCGAAATAGTTGTATTATTCAAATCAGCTGGACTTTCAATTTTTGCTCTATTGTTGCATTTACTTTTGTTCCTTTACCGTTAATCTATAAATTAAAGTATTTGAAATGTGTGTGTGCGTGCGTGTTGTGTGTAATTTATGCGCTTCATTAAATTATGCAAAATCTCCTTTTCCTTGCAGCGCTGTTGTTGTTGTTGTTGTTGATGAGTTGTTGAACAAATGTATGTTTATGCTTCGTTTGATCGAAGAAAGTAGTCTACATACTCGTATTGGGATGCCTCAAGAGATAAAGCCTTCGCCTATCACCTATTAACCTTTTTTCCATTCTTCTTTTCAATGAATTTCTCTTCTTCACTTGGATGCTGCTTACATTTCCATGGCAAAACACAAATGTAATTTTTCTCTTAAGTAATTAAATGTGTATTCATTCTCAATGTAAAGTAAACATAACCTAAAACAACGTAATAAACGTATTGCTGCAAGCAGAGAGAAATTTCCAGATAATTAAAACAGATCTGTCAATCAAAATAATAAAGCTTATTTAATAATATAGTTTATAGCTTTCGTAAATGTTATTAAAATTGCAATAATATTAGATATGGAGGAATAAAGGTAATGCAGATTTCTACGGTTTTTCTAACATTTCAAAGAGCTGTCAAGTATAAAATGTGATGATGACTCTCTTTGAATATCTTGCTTCAGTTTCTTTGCGTTGAATTGAACAATCAAGCACGCTTCTTAGTCGTATTGCAATAAACTAAATAATTCATGTACCTATTCCCAAGTGATGTAGGTCAACATTTCTCTGCATTTTTTGAGTTTACGTACTATTCTAAGCATTCAATAAGCGCTGCATGTGAGTAGTTGAAGTGTCTTAAAATTTAAGTGTTTTTTGTTATGTGTGGTTATTAGAATGTGGAAATTTTGATTTCTATGAAAATAATTGGCATTGAGTTGATTTCGTTTTTGCTAAATTTACTTCATAATTGTAAAATAATTTGATAATTAATTTAGTTCTTTCTTTTGTACTCATATGAAGTATTTTGCTATGGAGAAAAAAGCATTTTTTTGTGTTTTTTTTATGAAAAGTTTACTTTTACTTAGGAAACAGAGCAGATTGATTGTTTCTGCAACAATTACTTAGTTAATTAAATTTTTTTCTTAATTTTTTGATACCATCATACAATTTTGTAATAGGTTGTGTCAAACTTTTGATTTCTACAGTTTTTTCTACTTCTTTTGTTAAAAGAAATTAAGCTGTGAAACTTACGAATATCATAAATAAATATCTTAACGAATATTATTACCTATAGAACCAAAAAAATGTTATAAATTAAATGTTGAAATGTGATTACTTGGAAAACTTTTTGGTACTTTCGATTATCGTAATGATTACAGAAACTCCAATTAATTTAAAGTTGTAGCAATTATTTATAAAACGAATAAAAGAAATCAATCAAAATTGGGTATAAAAATTAAGATTTTGTGCTCAAATTTTCCGTAATTTACGAATAAACTAATAAAACAATTTTAAAATAATGAATTTCGATAAATCTCGTAATGAAACAGCAAATAATCAGAATATCCAATGAATATCGCAAAACTGTTCACAGTCCCTCAAAAGTTAAATACTTTTAATAAGTAGATAAGCATATAGGAAATTTTTCAATGATGACTACACCACAAAAATGATACTATGCAAAAACAAAATTTGAGTTACTTAGCGCTGAAATCATCTGCGTTCGCCATGTGCGACATTCGTCATAATGATAGCATGTTTCATTTAATAATACCTTTACTACGGCGAATGATTGTGCTTTTATGGGACAGTGTCATAAATATACGACGCAATGCATCGAACCAGAACGCGAATAAAACGCTGCCAGCGACACGCCACCAGAGCATCTGACTCAATTTCTCATATCATAATCAGCGTTGAATGAACTGAAATTACAACTTTGATTTGATTACACGTATTACGTGCAAAAATGCCAACTGCCAATCAATTAGCAAACACCATTTTTAATGTATATTTAATTTCAGAATAATTCAAATATTATTCTTTATACGAAATAATGATTTTCAAGGTAAATATTTCTTTAAATAAAAATTGTAAGCCAAAACTGCTTTTGGTATTTTACATTATTGTTTATTGTCCGACTGAATCATTCAATTCCACGTTTTTGCGATAACGATAACGACTTGGCTATAATAATTTTTCACCCAGCACGTGAATACAGTACAATCATATTTCAACAATTTACTTAAATATATTTTTTCCTTCCTCAATTTCTGCTGTGCAATTTTAATATTAGTTATACTAATCGAACTTTTATTATTTTCAGTTGGATCTGTCAAAATTATTAAACGACGCAGAATGGGATATGCTAATGAGTAAAGAAAATCCACGAAAAGGTAAAAAATTACATTAAATAATTTATAACTCGAAGCCATTGAACTTTTTGTCATTATAATAGCATAAGCTTTGTAAAGTTTAGAAAAGATGACAGAGTTACAATTTGCAATAGATTATTATACTTTAATAGGAACCACACTTAATATAAGAACGTTCAGAGTTTATGGCTTGCACAGAGAGACAATGCTTTATTAAAATTAAAACTCAAGTAAATTATAACACGTGAATTGTGACATGCTTTTTAACTTCGGTTACCTCATAACGTAATGTGAAAAACCATTTTAATATCATCATACATTCTACATATTTACGCAAGCCTCATTTTTAATTTTAATATTGCGAAAGTGTCACTGAATATTTTTATTGCGTCATCTTTAAAATTAACCTAGAAATAATATTTTTAATTCCTACATTATCGACATTGTTTCAAACACTAGGTGGTTTGAATATCTGCAGTTATCAATGGCTAAAACAAAGAGTTTAGAATTGGAGCAGAACTAACAACGAAATGTACAATTCTATTAGAGCCGTTTGTTTGCTTCTTCTTGGTCAAAGCGTGGTGATGATGCTGAAGTGGTGAGGTACCACGATTTATTAACATTTGCAACGTTCTATTCTATTTAACCTGCTCATTTATGACACTTTGAAATATAACTGCATCATGTAATGCATTAGTGTTTAATGCATTTTTTACTTTAATCATGTTATGACACATCTAACAATGTGCAGTGAAAATAAAATGGAAATATTTAACCACGCCTGGTGAACAAATTACTTAAACAGTTACTTAACTCATTATATGCCACTTAATAATTCTAATTAGCAGACATATTGGATGCAATGTCGTGCGTCTAATAATTATATTCTATTTAAATTCCATTTCGGTAGCTTTTCTAGCTCAAAATAAAGTTTTAACAAATTCATATGCAAATTTTACGTAAAAATTGTGTATTTGTATTTGATTGGAATGAGTTCCCTTTGTCAGACTCTTTTCATTTTCGTTCATCATTGCGATGCTCATAGACAAGAGGCAGTGAGTATGAAGCGCGCAACAAATTGGAACAAAACCGCAACTAACATTGAATCCCAGCTGTCGGAGTTTGCGGCGTATGTTCGTTTCCGATAGTTTCTGTACTTTTTCGGTTCGTGCGCTGTGAATGAAAAAAGAGAGTTCATCTAGCCTTCAGTAATTGAAAGAGTTTCCATGGTTGAAAAAAATTACTATTCTAACGGTATATCCGGCGAAATCCAGCTAAAAAAAAGCATACACATTAAGTAACTAATGCGAAATTTTATGCAAAACTAACTTGCAGTAATGAATTCTTTTTAGATGCTGTATATCATATAGTTGAACCAAAGTTCGAAACACTTTCTGCGCTTGAGCATCGATTAACGATCAATGCGCCTAAATGGAATCGCAGCATTGTCCTTGTACTGATGCCCAGTCCGCGGATGACTTCCCATGATTTCACATTCATCGAGAGCACTAGCAATGATTCGCGCATTGTACAGCCAAATGAGGAAGACTTGACTGCATGCCATTTTCGCAATGCAAATGCTGCGCTCAGCGTCTGCGATGGAATCGTAAGTAGCGCTTGAGACGTTTCGGTGAAAGTATCCTGGCAGTTTATCAAATCCACTAATCAATTAATTAAGTTGCTTCTTTCGGCTAATGTATGCATCTTCCGCGCTATTCAGCTGTTTATTTGCGCTATAAATCAATTATATCTTCTGATTTCACTAGCATGTGCCTCACAGCTTTGAATTCGTTTCATATGTGCAATGCTTTCGGCTCAATTTCAATTGTCAATTAACCTCTTGATTTCTCATGCTGCGCAGCGTGGTGTAATTAATATGGGCGCCGATTTCTATCACATTCAACCATTACCGAAGAGACTTAGCAGAGGTGAGAATGCAACGCGGTTGCATGTCCTTGTCAAGACTAAACTTCTGCAAGTTAACGATGACTCGCATAATTGGGGTTTGCATACGAAGAAGCTTAAAAGGAAAAAGTATGCAATGCGCACGAAGCGTGATTTATTTCCTCCGGATAGTCCGGTGTTTGTAGAAACAGCTGTTTTTGTTGACAAGGATTTGTTTGAACACATGAAGACCAACTTTCCAATCGACACTGAAAGAGAACTTATTAGATTCGTTTTGGCTATGATAAATGCTGTAAGTTGTAATTGACTCACGCTACCAAATCACTTTATTAAATTTATTTCAGGTGCAATTATTATATCACGATCATAGTTTAGGAAGACCAGTGAATTTTTTGTTGAAACGTTTGGAAATTTTAAAAGACGAAGCACCTGGCCTATCACGCCCTCCTGACATAGATAGATATCTGTCAAATTTCTGCAACTGGCAACGCACCAAAAACCCTGTTGGTGATAGAGAACCACAACATTGGGACCATGCTTTAATTCTCACCGGTTTGGATTTGTACGTTCGTGGAAAACATGGAAAGATTTCGAGTCAAGTTGTGGGTAAGCAATCGTCTATTCTTTTCACTTAACCTTTAGTTAACGTTTCGTGGGTATTATAGGTCTTGCACCTGTGGCTGGAATGTGTACAGCAACGAGCAGTTGCACCGTGAATGAAGGAAGACATTTCGAAAGCGTTTACGTGGTTGCGCATGAGATCGGGCACAAGTGGGTTAATCAAATGTGAGTTTCTGAATCATGTGGCAAACGTTTAAATTGTTTTCAGTTTGGGTATGCGACATGACGGGCCATTAGCGGATAACGATTGCGATCCGAGCAGTTACATAATGTCGCCCACACTAGGAAGCGGAAAGATAACGTGGTCGGCGTGCAGCCGGAGATACCTGCAAAAGTTTCTAGAGTATGCTGATTCACTCACGACAATACGCATTTCGCAACGAGTAATTGTTTAATTATGCGCTTACAGCACACCGCAATCTCGCTGTCTATTGGATCACGGAAGTTCCGCTGGGCAACTGGATCACCGCGCCGAAGGTGCACTTCCGGGCGAACGCTTTGACGCGGACCAACAATGTAAGTGTGCGATCATAGAGATTTTGCGTTTGATACTCGTTCAGCATGATTGAATTTATTTTGCAGGTATGTTGAAATACGGCAGAGGAAGTCGCCATTCGTCACAGCAACCGCTTGATGATGTCTGCAGGGATTTACATTGCGAACGAGAACGTTATACTTGGACATCACATCCTGCTCTTGAAGGTACCATGTGTGGTCATAATTTGGTATGTCAATTTATTCGTTTTTCGATTAAATTAATTACTTAATACATTCTTTTAGTGGTGTCGAGGTGGTAGATGTATAATTAAGGGTACAACCTCAAACTCAGTTTATACAGTTCAAGCAGCTTCCTCAGCGCGTCTGGAAAGCATTGATGGCGGCTGGAGTAAATGGCGCGCATTTACCGATTGCGCATCCGGTTGTCTCTTTGGCGAAGAAGGTCGATTACGTTCAGGCAGTACGGGCATTATGGAAACGAGTCGTATGTGTAATAATCCTCAGCCGCAAGGAACTGGATCCGGTTGCGATGGCATTGAACGACGTTACCAGGCATGCAATGCGCAGCAATGTCTTAATGTACCGCGACTTACCATCAATGAGTTTGCTGATCAAATATGTTCTCGTGCCAAGGAAGTGGATAAAGATTTAACAGGAGGAGGTGTACAACGCATAAGTGCTGATCGTAAGTAAACAATTGTGTTTCTAAGCCACTTTATGGATTATTTCATTTGCTACGTAGCTGAAGAAGCTTGCGTTGTATGGTGTCAGAAACGTAATGGAGGTACTAAAAGCCGTGGATGGACATTCCCGGACGGGACAGTATGTCAAACGCGAAGAAACAAATATGGTACGGCCAGCTACTGCATAAATGGCAGATGCGAGGACTTTGCTTGTGACCCGTACGACGAAGAGCAACACGTGCAAATGCCGGAACTGTGTCCCACCGAGCGAGACGACAACGAGGTTGCGTATCGCACTGGCGTGCGAAGACGTGACCAGAATTCGATGCAATGGATTAGCGCCAGCGCCTGTCACTACAATTGTATAACACCCGGCAGTGGGATTCGCCTTGTTGCGAATAAGGTGCACAAGTCGAGCATTCAACTCTGTAAGCCAGAACAATACGGATGCAATCGAATGAAGACACCGTTTCAACATGCGTCAATTGTTTGTACCAAGTATAAGGAACGTGTGCGACGATTATCGGGTTTAGGTACCCAAATCTCACCCGCACTCGAGGATCCTGATCGACCATGTCGAGTTGCTTGTCAGGATGAGAGTATTTCCCATCGCTTCTACTTGGTAAATGGGGAGGAAGGATGGTTTCCGTTTGGTACTGATTGCACACGTGGTCATCCTGATAAGAAAGCCTACTGTATAAGTGGTAAATGTCTGGTAAGTATTTCGTATTTAATGTTAAGAAATGTTATGAAATATCATTATTTTGTAGGAATTTGGTGATGATGATACACCAGAATCACAAAGTGAATTTACACTACCATTGCTATCAAGGAGTAAACGTTCCTTATATAAAAATGCTACCAAAGTAACTGCTACACTATTTCAAACTGAGCTTGATGATATTGTAGAGAAATTAAATAAGACAATAATGGGTCGCGTAGCCCAAAATGGAGCTGCCAATAATTTTCAAATAGATTACAATAATCCGATACATATTAATCTGGAGCCGGCTGCAAGTTCGCCAGGATCTGATATGAAATATGATAATTATGCCAGTGGTCCTTATAGTTATGATTATTATAGTAATAATTATGCGTGATTGCCACTAATTATACCTCTACCTTTTATGATAAAAGCTAAAACTGCTGATTAATTATACTGCCAATTTTATACACTAATTAAAATTACTTATATTACCATTAAACACTATAAACAAGCGGTGCAAAGTAACAACTAAATGACAATCACAATTTGAAGTATTTATTATAAATATTATTGTATAACTTAAGTACACAGAACTTAATGAAATACAGTATTAATATACATAGTTAAAGTGTAAATATATTCCTTCAAATTAAATCTCTTGGGTATTCATATTTAACCTTAGTTTCTATGCACATTACTAACTTCTTATTTTCATTGTAAATTTTCCAATGCAATTTTGCAGTATCCTAAGAAAGGAGGTCATTATTAATTATGTTATTAATGTACGTGTGAATAATTTACCTGAACATCAGGCATATTGGTAAAATCCATAATTGCCGTAAAACTCGCATTTTGATTTACGGTCACTGGACAAATCACATGGGAACATAAATTGTCAGGAGTTACTGGAAGAGGCACGTATAATGATTTCAATTGTAGATGAACTTCCTGATTAAAATATTTGCTTGTGTATTCTGAAATTTTATACGATTAATTCCTGTAGATTAATAAGTCGATTAATACTAACCTTTTGCGTATAAAACAAAATTGATTGTGTGTTTTCTACCACGATTAACAACACAATTAATTTGAGTATTACAACCAACTATTTCGACTCTGTCTAAATCATAATCAGACCCTGTTGAAAATTTAATTATAGTGCTTAATTATAGTATATAGATATAATAAACTTACCACAGTCGTTATATTCTATATAACTTAATTCGACATATCCAAAAATTGCTAAAAGCACTAAACATTTTGTAGAAAATTCCATTTTGGTTTCTTTATAACAAAAATTACTCGGGAGGTGCAATTATTACGTTCATTTATCGCACTTGCAAACTCTAACAATAAAGCAACAACTTTCGTTGATCACTAATTTATCAATATATCACATAGTGAAAAATGAATCAAAGATAACAATTATAATCCTAGTGAAACCAATCCTATATCGGATTAAAATCCGATTGACAATGCACTACTTCATTGATTGTTAATCATAAAAACTAGTAGCAGTTATAGATAGCAATAAAGTTATTAATAAAAACAAATTTTACTTATGGTGTGATAATGTTTCATATATTTATTATGTCAACAATAATATAATACTACTATTTAATTGCCTATAAATGTATATAGGTTAATAATAAATCATAGAATACATTTTGAATTATTTTGTTACAAAAATTAAGTAAGTATCTACGTCAATCTATTTATAAATCTCACATTATTGTTAATTACTTTATAACTAATTAATTGAAGTACATTCAATATAGGTACGTATATAATATATTTGAACTATGAACAAGTAAACTGATAAGATGATATTTATAACTATGATCGTGAGATAAAACTTCTTTGAATGATGCAACTCTTAATAATTCCAGCCTCGGATAACATTTTTTTTCGTTTCCACATTTTTGGTTCATTTAGTTTCCATAGCCAATCTTGACAATAGTAATTACCTTTTGTATTTACAGTTATAGCAAAAACAAGTATATTATTATTGAAACCATATATCCTGTCAATGGGTCCTGGTAGAGAATCCTTTGAAAAGCATCAAGTAATAAGCAATTACTTTGAGAACCACTGAGTTATGCTTTACCAATTATTAGATGTTATAAGTGCTTTTCTTAAAACAGCCATTATTAATTTTTTAACATATTTTTTCGTATTTTACCTATTATTTTAGGTTAGCTTTTAACTCTTTTGTTGTAAATATCGTGCCCATTTATAACAAAAAGGATCATAAATCATACAGAAGAAATCATCGTAATCGTTAATTAATTTGCCGATTTCTTATCCTTCTCATGCTGAGTATCGTAAAATCAATTTTAAAATAAGTGAGGTTATCGTTCTGGGAAGGAAATTTTATTTAATACTTATGTAATTTTATTTCAACAAACAAACAAAGTAAAGTTTTGAAAAGACTGGTAAATCAACAAAATTTGATTTATTGTTTTATTGAAAATAGTATTATATATTAAGAAACAAAATACGTATAATACGATAGTTATATCAACGTAAGATCATTCGACGCGGTGTGACTAAGGTCAAACGAAATACACATTATTTCTTGCTGAAAAAAAAGGAAGAAACGAATGAACGAGACATCGCGTATCGTATGGCATCGTAGTAGTACTTTCTCCATTTGGACGTCTTTGAATTTTTGTGCGGAAAGGTCTTTTAATATTTCAAGCGTACGCGAATGCATGCGCTGAACGTCATTATGGCGCACGTATTGTCGCCAATGAATAGCTTCCAAAAGATCATCACCGCTGATGAAGATGAAAATGTTAAAGTTAATAGCGTACTTCTAGTTAGTGATAAAGAAAGCGAACAAGTGACCTGTCATTAAACTCATGATAATCAGTTATTATGTCACATTTGGTGCATTAATGTCAGATTAATTTTATTAAAGTTTATAAAATTTGCTTAATACTGCATCAAAAACACTAAACGTGACAAATGTAACGTCTAAAGATGAAACTGTTAACACTGTGGTAAAAAATTCTAAAATATATATGTACAAATGTGTATTATGTAATATAAGTAGCTCATTAATTAAATTTACTTTCAAAATTAACACGTTTAAGGTTACATCGCGCGGTAAAACTAAAGAGTTCGGTACGAATTTATAAATTTAAAACGATGACTTTAAAGAAATAAGCGAGTTAAGTGAGGAATAATGAGCAAATATTAAAAAAGGTTATGTTTGCAGCTGTTCAACAAATAAATTCAGTTTCATCAATAGTGCACACTTTCCAATCGCTAATTTGATTAACAATGCGTATTCAATGGCAGCATCGCACGTGTTCTTCATTACGTCTTCAGCCACCCCGATTTTATTTGCGTTTTGCGTTACGCAACGACATCGTTTAACAGGTATTGTTCTTTCGTGCTCGCTGCACGTTTCTAAAAGACGTCTGTTCAAAAAGTTGCGCGAATTATGTGGATCATTAATACACTTTCAATTATTTACCAAGAAATGCATTTAATTATTTACGCCATTCAAATCTGGGTAATGCAGAGCGTGCGCGCTGAATGCGATCGGGTGCACGAATAATATTGCATATGTGGAACTGCATATTAGGCCATCAAAACTATACCAAATATTGTACAATTCCACTCACTTGTGACATAATTACATTTCGTCATTTGCATAAAGGTGTTATTGATGGCAAATGTTTTGCACAATAAGATCCAATTATAACATGAATTATGATGATGAATTCAACAATATTTGCATCCATCATGCCCTCAATTTAGACATAAATGGTTTAAAATTGATTGATATTTTATTATTTTGTACAATATGAATGATTAAATTAATGTACAATAGCGACAGGTTGTATGAAAAAATGAAAATATTTAAACATTGCTTCTTGTCTAAACATATAAAAATCAATAATATATATTCAAAATATTCCTTTATCCTCCAGTAGGTGACAGTAGCTCCAAGAAAGCAACCAGCCTTACCACATGCATATTACTTATCTGCATTTAGCATTATGAAACTATAAATAAATCTTTACTTGAAAGAAAATTGGAAATCACTCGCATAAATTATGATATTTAAATTATTCTCTAAAGAAATTAAAATTTATAATTTTCAGAAACTATGTTTTATCCTCCAGAGGGCGACAGTAACTTCATGAAAGCAACCAACCATATATCATGCATATTATTAACTTGCTATTTGTCATTAAGAAATGTTAATTTACTTTTAAACATATCTTGAGTTAAAATAAGTTTGATATCTCAAATTTAAATTATGATACACTATTTTATATAAAATATTACCCCCCAGGTGGCAACAGTAACTCCACAAAGGCAATCAACCACACATCATGCATATTTCTAACCCAGTATTTACCAAAAAAAATCTTATGACGAAATAAGTTTGGAAATCACTCATTTAAATCATGATATATTGACCAGGGTTTTTCAAATTAAAAGTGTGTATTAGAAGTAATTAATTTTAGGTTAATATCATCAAGGATTTTGTATATTGAATACTCTATTTACATTTAAATAAGGTAAAGATATCACGCTTTCTTGAATAATAAAAGGCGCTCATTACAGTCATTAAATAGCACAATTTTAATTTGATGTTTTAACAATTCGTATAGATGAATGATTGATGGGTACGTCGACGGGCAATCGCTCATTTTAAAGATGAGCCTAACTTATCACGAACTCCAATGTATATAAAGTGTTTATTACACTGCGTAATTTTAACTAATAACAGTAAAATTGTAAGTGCACGTTCATTAATTAGTGTATTACATACACATCTAGGTGAAATTACCAAATATCAATTCGTGAATACTCAATTAAGCGCGCAACTTATTTGTTTATACGAATTATTGCGTTAATTTAAACGTGCAGAGTGCATAATGTTAAATGCAAGGCTGACGATCACGGCATCGCGACCTTCACCCAATAACGCATTTTTGCTTGTACTTATATTCACACTTTCGAGCACGCTAATAAATCACCGTGCTGCACACATTATGGTCAGACGAATCTGCATTTCTTTTCGATTTTCCTTGAACAGCTTTCCACTTGCGGCTAATGAAGATATTGTGTATCCTTTAGGAAGTGCCATTCAATTCACTCTGACTGAATGGGACCATTGTTTCAATATGAATTTATAGCAATAATTTGCATCAATAGATGAATAGCCAATTCATTCCATTACTTATTTGTATATTATCAATACACAATGCTAGCATTGATAGCAAATTAATCCATCAAGGGGATGACATACTAGGCTTATCATGTGCTCAATCAATGTGTGAATTTGGTCACAACAGAAGCACGGAAACAGGAAGTAGATATTATAGTATTACTGATATGGTATGCGAATTATTTAAATGGCAATCGATGAACTTTATCATTAAACGTATGATTGCATGTAAATAGAGTATGACGTTTCGATTTGATAGCATAACCTTAAAAAGTACAGATAATTTCATTAAGAGATTATGTTATAATTAAATTCCTTAAATGTGTTGTTCATAACACAAGTATAATTTAGTCTTAAATACATTTCATCATTTAAATAGTGCAAAAAGATAAATTTAAGGTTATGTAAAATCATCTTCTTCGAAGTTTGTTGATATTATTACCTAAATCCCACGAATTAGAGTACTAGGTAACATTCTTACCAACATTCAAGTAAATCCTTAATTATTTTAACACAAAAAATTATTGTATAAATTTTATTTGCCAAGTATTATACATAATTGTCATTCGCACTTTATGTTAATTTCTTATTCAATCGTTTAATTGGTAACGAGCATATAAACCACATGACTTTCAATTTTATTGCATTATAAACATGTTCACACATTCAATGCATAGACAAATGATTGCCAAATAAATAGCATCTCAAGACGTAAGTATGCAAATGATTTTACATAGTTGATTCCATGCGAATTCAGGTTGAGATCACAGCAGAAATGCTTGCTTTTCACTTGCATTATTCGATAAAATAATGTTAATCTACTTAATATAATTACAATTGTAGACTATATAGAAAAGCGTGCATAATTCACATCATCTATGGATGGATCGCTTGGTCAGTTGGCCAGCTCGGAAAGGATAAATGTGTCAAAGTCTGAGCAGAAACGTTTGGGTTTTTGGCCAAGGCGATAGTTATTTAGCACAATGAGCAAGGAACAACACACTCTGACGACTAATTATAATTCAATCATTATACTTGATGCGAAATGGACAAAATAATGAGATTACAACTACGTAATGAGCTGACTTTAAATATGCAAGAGTTAATCTTAATCAGGCACAGAGCAATTAACGCTGAATGGTAAAGATGTTTTATTGAACATTTTTACGCATTTAACAATTTACAATGGTGATAATTGAGTAATAAACTTAATTAAATACAATAAATTGTTAAATTTTCAATATACTTTGAGTTATTATAGGAAATTGAAGGTTATGATTTTAGTTACCAAAATAAAATAAAATTCCCTAGAAGAAAGTGATTGGCAATTGAACCCATTCTAAATTTTATGATTTTAGATGGTTCGTAAAGTGTGAGATTAGGATAAATAATAACATTACAACTTGTGCAAAATATAAACGTGATGAAATTGCAAGTACAAAAAAGAAACTCGAATAAATCACGAAAGTTGTTAAAAACTTCAAGTGAAGCGAAGGAAGACACTTAAATTCAATTTCGTTCTGCGTGAATACAAAACGGAAACTTAAAATATTTAAACTCGTGAGAGTAATGAAGGCTCAAACAATAGTCAAATAAATAATCAATTTCTAAAACTCGAGTCGCTCGTTTCTACATTTGAGATTTGATGTAACTGCAAAATCATTCATTCATGTGAATAATTATTATAACGCACTGTTTAGATATCAATTCATGCTTTTGACCGAAATTTTGAAATCCTCTCAATACGTTAAGAGTTAATTAAACAATTCGAAAGAAGATAACGCATTGCTTAACCATTGCCAACTAATAAGACCAGGCAAGATCACATTACGACATGTTTTTCGAGCAGCACACAACACAATGTTCGTTCTCATGCAAATAAATAAAGAATGAACGAACAAATTCGAGAGAAAAAGACGTAAAAGTCGAACAAATGAGTACATGCAAAAATAAGAGGAATAAAATTAAATTGTTCATGAACAAATTAAGTTTTACTGCATCGGTCCGACTAATGGACGCAATATGTTGTAAGATTTTATTCACAAATAAGCGAATTTTTGAATATTAAAATGAAGGTTTCTGTCATTTGCCATTCGTTTCGTCATCAAACGATGAGAAATTTTCTTTTCTGCTGCTGGATTTGAACAAAAACTTGTACGAAATTAAGTAGTTTATAATTATTTTTTTGGTAATCGTATAACGTTTAAAACTAATCGTTAATTTTAATTACTTTGGCCGCAGAAAATCATTTTTGAGATTATCATGAGTTTCATACATATTTTAAGAAGTTTACTTTCGCTGTGTATGAATTTTATTAATTATATTTCGTACAAAGACAATACACGATCTAATTGTTTTAAAATCTCATGTTTTATCATTTGTATTCGGCGTCAAATTTTGTGGTTTCAATTTAAATATAGCAAGTAATTCAGCTCAAAGTGAAAGCATTAATGATAAAGTGATAAACGTATGGGATTTTGCTAAAATTAAACGTCAAGCAACAATGGTAAACAATTTATTCAATTTGGAAAAAACGTAAGAAAAGCGCAGTGCGGCGAGAGATTAACGCATTTGCAACGATTGATAAGATGACGCATTCAGATTATGTAAAGTCGTAAACAATTTGAAGATGCGCGAGCAAAGTAAAAGTAAATCCGAAATTGTAAATTTGCATCGCTGATAGAAAACGTGTGTGTAATTGCGCGCTTGCTCTTCGCCTAATGACAATTTCGCCAAAAAACACGCACGGCTTTATTTTCGTGCGTCGCATTGCATTGCATGCTGATTAATGGTTGATTCGGCCCTGTGTGCCGTAGCATAATATCGTTGAAAAGCTTCTTAAATGCGCAATCGTGCGCATTATGACTGAATGATTAGAATCTTTCCACTTGAGTGATGATGTTTCTAGATTACAATGTGTGCTGCGCGCGCGCATTTTGCATCCGACTCTTCTGGCGAATTTTGATGAACATATTTTGACATTAAGTAAAAAATGGAATAGAAAGTGGAAAAACTATGAACTATTTTTTTGTATGGAATGAAAAAATTTGTGTATTATTGTTTGGGATCAGAAAATAATCGATATAAAAATAATTTCTCTTTGCGATTGCAAAACCTTGAAGCAAAGTGAAAGAAAAGCGAAAGAAAGGAGGAATAATCAGCGAAATAATCAATCGATTGACACGACTCGACGTCAACGTTTCATTTTTGAACGCACGATTTGCGCGCTGATTTTACATGTGTGGGTGGCTTGTGATCAACAAGGAAAAGTGTGAACTTCTTCGAAACGAAGTTGATGAATACGCGCTCATGATTATTAATACGTGGATTATTGGGAAATTATTTTGGCTTTTCGAATCAATAGCGGCAAATGAGTTGATGTAAAATTCATGCACATGAATATGTGTATTGGCTCTTTTGTGTACGTACGTACGTACGTTACTATAAGCGTGGCAGCTACAAACACGGTGCAGTGACGTTGTTTTATTATGTTTAGTATTTAGTTTTGGGTAGCAGCAATAGCTGCAGAGAGAGGTAGGAAAGAGTAGAGAGAAGATGATCATCACATCGCACATTTCACATGTATATAAAAGACTCGCGCGCGGGATGAACCAAGAGTTGCATTTAGTTAGTTCATGTAGACTTGTGCGACGCGAAGCTATTTGGGATTAATACTTACTTAGGTGAGATTTTCATCAATTTATTTATATTATTATGTCACTGAATTATGTGTGGTGGTGAAGCATTTGCTGATAAGAATACTTTTTGAATATAAGGAGTATATTCTGTTAAATAACTGAAAATATACAAAGATTTTAGGTGTAATCGAGCAGTTGGTGAAGATTCATTGAAAATTGGTGTTAGCAAATAATTGAAAGTGAAATGAGTGAGGTTTAAAAATTTTTTGATAACAATATTTTCTAAATATTAGAATTCTCTGTTAAATAACTGAAAATATAGAAAGATTTAAAGTGTAATGAAGCAGTCTGATGAAGATTCATTAAAAATTAGCGTTAAAGAATAATTGAAAGTAAAATGAGTAATGTTTAAGGATTTTTTGATAACAATATTTTCTAAATATTAAAATTCTCTGTTAAATAACTGAAAATATACAAAGATTTAATGTGTAATTAACAAGTTTGATGAAGATTCATTAAACATTACTGTTTACAAATAATTGAAAGTAAAATGAGTAATAACAATATATTTTAAATATTAGAATATTCCGTTAAATAACTGAATATATATAAAATTTTAAAGTGTAATCAACTAGTTAGATGAAGATTCATTAAAAATATTATAAATACAAAGTATATCTTATATTAATTACTGTGAATTCAAAAATTAAAAGTAAAATGAGTAACATTTAAACATTTGTTGATAACAATAATATCTAAATAATGAAATTTTTCGTTAAATAACTGAAATTTTAGAAAATTTTAACTAGTTTGATGAAAATTCATTAAAAATAATCAAAATATGAAGTAGATATTATATTATATTAATTACTGTGAATTAAATAATTAAAAGTAAAATGAATAACGTTTAAACATTTATTGATAACAATAATGTCAAAATAGTGAAATTTTTCGATAAATAACTGGAATTATACATAATTTTAACTAAATTGGTACAAATTCATTAAAAATAATCAAAATATGACATACATATTATATTAATTACTGTAAATTAAATAATTGGAAGTAAAATTAGTAACATTTAAGCGTTTGTTAATAACAATAATTCCTAAATAACAGAATATTTCATTAAATAACTGAAAATGTACTAAAATTTAAAGAGTAATTAACTAGTTTGATGAAGATTCATTAAAAATATTATAAATATGAACTATATGTTATATTAATTACTGAAAGTTAAATAATTGAAAGTAAAATGAGTAACGGTTAAGCATTTGTTGATAACAATTATGTCTAAATTGTGAAATTTTTCGTTAAATAACTGAATTATACAAAATTTTAACGAGTTTGATGAGAATTTATTAAAAATAGTACGTGCAATATTAATTATTGAGAATATTATTACACAATTGTTACATTTTTAAATGTTTATATTTAATTCTTCATTTACATAACTGAAATTACAAAAGATTGCAATTTAAATAACAGCTTGTACCTAATAATTTGAAAAAATTTACAATATTTACGTTTTTGTGACTCGAGTCATCAAGCCTTATTATATCACAATATTCTTTGCTAAAAATATGCAAAAATAACAATTTAATGCTAAATTTACAAATTGCCAAACATTTGATAATAACTATTTTATTAAAATATAATTTAAATAAATCAATGAATAAATTTAAATAATGAAACAAAATTCATACATTAACGTCGTGCATTAAACAAATTGAAACGTAGGTATTTTATATAAAAGAAAAAATCAGTTTTACGTACAAATAAGTGAAACGAGTAGAAAGAGGAAATGAATTTTCACAAAGTGATACATTTGTGTACTCAGATGGGAAGAAGAAGACGACGAAGAAGCACACACAATCGATGAAAACAAACACAACCGGGTATTTCTTATGTGCTCGAATCATGCGCGATGCGATGCACACAAACGTAACGCGAAATGCGCAAAACATTCGAAACAATCGCACTCAATAATCGCGTTCGCAATCAGTGCTCGCACCGCACTGCATTTGCAATTCATCATGTTATATACCTAAGTATGTTAAAATAGCCTATCTTTGGATGCGTAATAGTTCATCGGCTAAAGAATATAAACTGCTGCTGCTGGCCGTATCACATCGTATAAATCACATAATAGATCATTCTGATAAAAAGCGTATGGTATGGCGATGTTGTCATACGGATATTCGGTTCAATTTATTGCATGATCGAGTTTAATTCATCGTAAGAGGAACATCAAATTCATGATCTCTTTTGAAAGAGTAAAAACCAACAAAAAACATACAAACCGTTTTGAAAACAATGTGCACTTTCACTAAATACGTGTTCACTAATTTCGTATCTATCGGTGCGCGCTTCTTCGCAAAACATAATGAAATGCTCCAATTTAATTTACACTCTTTGCCATACTTTTCTCATCGTTACGTTCCTTTTCGTATTAAGATGCCAGAGATTTCGATGCTCGCTCTGCTGCAAGAATTACAAATGCACAACAAAATACGCTTTTATTCGACGAAACGGCGAATGCGCACACACATTTTCACAATTTCTATTGTTCGTCTCGCTATATAGTTTTAATTTTCAATTCGAATCACACCGCATATTTTAGTTTTAATTGCGCGTTTTAGAAATACTCAAAATTAACAATCAGATAAACATTGTCTATGAGAAGTAAATGTCATTAGGATAGATTAAAGTGAAAATATTAGTGAGCCACTACTGAAATTAACGTAAGTAATGGCGCATAAATAAATTTAAGCTCACTTTGAATGTCACGTGTGTTGTAGTAAATTTCGAATACAAATCAAATGTGGTTTGATCTCACGATGGAACTTGAATAAATAAAATTCAATTTTCATCTTGACAATCGTACAGACGTTGTAATTCGAAAGTAATGTCAATAGCTTCTTGATTTGTTAGTGAAAAATTATGTAGATGTAGCGCAATAAGAAAATGCAGAATAGTTTTATGATGATTGTTAAATGCTTATCGCTTTGTTGTTGAATTACGTGCGGTTTTGTTGTTATTAAATTCATTATGCACTTTCGATTATCGGCGTGCTCGCTCATTGACGATTCGAATCGATGAATTGCGAACGCGGCGCGGAAAGAGCATCATCGAAATAAATGAAAATTAATTTGAGCGTTTCGCATTTGATTAATACAACAATGGCATCACGTATATAACAATTGTGCAATAAGTTTAAATGTTATTCATATTCGTTGAAAGATATAATTGGAATTATTTATGTTTTGTAATATATGTTTTAATTGCCTTCATATATGGAAGTTGTTCAATTTATATTAATTAATTACTCAATTACAAATTAAGTACAAATTATTAATAATAATATTAATTTAATATGCCTAATACATTGATGTGTAGACGGTAATTAAGAGATTTTATATATATATATGTTACAGTTGAAATGATTTACTGTACATTATACATAATAACTAGTAATTATGCATATTCAACAATATGTTTGGTAAATATGATAAAAATGTAATATGTAACATTCTAATATCATATTTTCTTGATCAGGAAATCCCCTATTCGGATTGGTGATTATGCATAATTACTGGTTATTATGTATAATCGACAGGTTATCATGTAGAAATAAAACATTTTCAAAAAGAGTTTCAAGAAAAATTGATATATTTTTAGTTTAATTTTTCAAAAATTCGCAATTTTATTTATTACTGCTAAAAATCTTGTAATTTTTGGGGTTTTCTTAATTAATTTTAAAATTATAACCTTTATAAATTGAACATGTCGAATTTACAAGTTGAAGCAAACATATTTCATGTCACAAAATTAACACATTTCAACAAAAATCACGCAAACGAAATCAACATGTTAGTTTTGCTAAATTCTAGATTATATTAAGCTTGAAATTTAGTTATTTATTAAACAAACTTTGTAAAAGTAATTGATAGTTGCTTTTTTGACACGAAATTCTATCATCTTTACATAACACACAAATGTAAAAAATTCTTTTAATCAATAAATCATTATATGATTTGTTTTATAACCTATTTGGAATTTATAGTTGTCTTTCGGTGATTTATTGACAATTTCTTTTCAAACTGTTATTGGATAAGAGTAAAAGTGACAATGAGAATTTGATAGTTTGTTGAGTAATTAAGCCGTATTATATAAGTAGATAAATGTCCACTTCTTGTTATTTAAACGACAAACATCAATAGCTAGCATCAACGTTTTTCTCTTTATTGAAGATGGCAAGACGAGTGGCTCATATTCGCGACCCATTTGTTTCATAAGTTAAACACACTTGTTCAGTAACTCGGCAAACTTTAGCTGCTTGAGTGTGAAAGCGGGCATAAACTGCAATACAATGTGTAAATTAAAATTTGCGCAATTTGAGTGCAAATTGAAGAAATATGGAATATTCGTTCGTGTAAGTAGCGAGCAAATAGTGTATGCTCGTTAAATAACAGATTTTGTAAATATTAGATGAATTAACAATTCTACAAGATGAAAGTTTCACTTCTGTTTCGATTGAATTTCGTCCAAAATTCACTCTTAGTACTCAATTAAAGCAGTGATAAGAAATAAGTTTCACAAGATATTTTAAAAGATAAAAAATCGTTTTGCAATCTGCAACATGGTGAACGAAGCTTGCAAATATTTTAGAAATTGAATGATTTGATAAAAACGTTAGACGAGAGAAAATGAATGCAAGAAGTTTATTTTTCTTGCAAAACCAATTTACATGATGAGTACGTATACGAGTAAAAACTAATTATTTTTTATTATGCGCATTTTATCACTTGTTTGTGAAGAGCTTAGAAATATAAATAAACAAATTATACGATTACTTGTATGCAGAGAGATAAAACTCAATGATTTCCTCTTGGAAATGCAACTTGGTTTACAATTACAAGCATTTTTTTATTGCACATAAAGAGAAATAAAATTCAATTAATTCTTTATAAGATATGCAATTTTCTTGTTTTATAAATAAGTCTAATTCCACTTTTTACATGTTTTTCAAGCACAATTTATGAAAATTATTACAGATTTGTAAAATAATATTATTAATTGTTAAATTTACATCTTTAAACAGAATATAACTTTATGACTTATATAAAAATTCATGTTTTATGTGCACATTAAATGATATAATAATAGAACAAGTAATTTTTAATGTTTAATAACTTTTATATGAACATTTGTTCTGCTCCATATAAGAGTACAACATTTAAAGTATTTACTTATTATATTTTAATAAGAAAGTCTCTTGAAGACGATAGGAAAAATTACATTCTACCTATAACTTTTACTTAAAGTTATTAATTGCAGCCTTTCGCCATCAAAAATCTTAAGCAAGTGCGTAATTGGGATATGGGTAATTGTATTGAAAAATGCAAGTACCTATCTAATTACGCGTCAAACAATCATTGTGTGAGCCTAATAAAAGTTGGATTTCGTCGTAAAGAATACATAGAAAAAGTAATAAAGCACGTTAAGATATTACGAAGTAAAGAGCCATTTTCTCTTGGCTGTCTCTTCGCGCAACTTACTTCCTGGCCGCCTAATAAATATCTTTCTTCGCCAAGACGATGCGATGCTCTTGGCGAAGGACTTTCGAACAGCCAAGACGGCATGTAACAAGCAGCATTCGTGCGCTATTGAATTCGGAAAGTCGCATTTTTATAATTGGCATTGCTAGCCTCAATCGATGCGCATTGATTAAATGAACTTGTGCTGCTGAACGACCGATGAAACAATTCATTCGCCTTCTTTGACTTCTAAGTTCAAGTGGAAGGCACGCGAAATAGAAATTGCAATAAACTATTCAACAAACAAGTCTTCCTTCTGTTAAATAAGACAGTCTCATATAAGCTCGTGGAAGAAGTGAAATTTGTTTTAAATTCATAAAAATCGTTAGGAACTTTGCTAAAACCTTTTTTGTTGTTTTGATTGTTTTGAGATATAAGATCCTTGTAAATTATACAAAAAACTCAGTTTAATAGCGTGAAACAAACCGTGTGACAACTGAGCTTGTTTGTCGCATCTGAAGAGACGTTTAATCATAAATCAAGGATATTTTGAAGGATATCGAGCTTTGTTTGTTAACCAAAATTGACTTTAGAAATAATGAGAGGGAGAAAATATTTTGAAAAGAATGCGGAGATTCGAAATTGTACGTATTCAATGCGTTTAAATGGTAAATAGATTGTACGCAAAGCGTAATGGTGCAACCGAACCCGATGTGAACGTTTTTGACACGAACAATAAGCATTTATAATAAAATTACGCTTTCCATTTCATTAATGATTCGAATTTTTCACACACATTGTATGCGCGAGGTATTGCGTTACGAACGTGCACACAAAATGTGCTTGCGCTTTTTGCAGCCAATTTCCTTCGAAGTTCAACGCTAAATACTCACTCACACCTTACGTGATCTTGCTTGAATTCGCGTCAAGTTTTAACAACATCATTATATAAACTGCGCGCGCGCATATTTTGCACATGTGAGACTAATTGTATGCAAATCGGGTAGAAATTTCTAATTTATAGGGAAACCTTGATCTATGATCATGATGGAAAAAAGTAAAGAGTAAATGTTTAATAGTTGATTATTAGATACGCACTTTTAGTTTGGTCATTAACTTTGAAGTCAAAATGAAACGCATCATTCGTCCGTCTGTCTGTCTGGGCAAGCACACATTTCACTTTCAAATCTTCGCAAGCGTAGACAATTTAAGTTGTAATATTATTTCCGACCGTTCAATATAATTATTGACCATATGGTTTTGGGTTGAACGAGCTTTTAACGAAAAGATTGCAAGATCAAAAGTAATTACATAGAGTAAACAATTTAAAAATAACAACTCTACCTTCAATGAAGTTAGGTTATATTGGTTGCATACGTAATAAACGTCAAAATAAGTTTATTAGAAATATATATTCAGAAAGTTAACGAGCTGGAGAGAAATTGATTAAATACATTAAAATAGTAAATAACAATAAGTATAAATAATTTAATACCAAACAACCGTTATAATGACATTTATACGCCTGTCACTTAGATGAGTCCTAGGGACTTGTATGGCAAATCATTATAACTGCTCATTTTCGTTTTTGTTAATTTCGAGCCTACGGCGTAATAAGTGAAAATTTAGAAATCGAAAATAATCAGCAGTGTTTCTTTACATACCGCAATTGCAAATATTTAATAATTGCAACTGAAAACAACAATTACACTTGTTCCGCAAAACAGCAAAAGTTAACTTTATCTTGTTGGTATTAATAAAGTTACCGTTCAAAGTTACAAAAGAGGTTATGAAATTTAAACGACCATAATAAAAATGGATAAGCATCCCAAAATGCAATTGTTGATTTACATAAACGAAAAACACTAGAGTAATTGAGCAATTTAGCGAGAAGGTTAACGATTCTCTTGCACAGTGCGCATAGTTGAATGAAACGGAAAGTTTAGAAACTCCGCAGAAGTGTGTGATACTTTCATTGCATTGACACTGATGAAAATTTTCATAATACTATAGGCATATCCGTCAATGATGATAGAGTGTGAGGCGAAATGATTTTCCTGTCGCAATTAACTCGCGTGCTAACACGTGTTGCACACTTAATATAATTAGCACATGTGTTTTCGCAATTCATGTTATGCCTTAATTGCTCTTTTTTGCAATTGTAAAGTCACATAGAATGAAATACTAAAAGTATTTCAGGCATTGATCTTAAAACATTGTTTGTACCCTTGACCTCAATATTTAATTATTAATTACTTGTAATTAATTTAGGTTTAATTGGAACGCACCATGAAGGTAGTTGTGGCATTAGTCGTCTTTTTGGCGACTGCTTCATGGTTACCTCATGCATTCTCCCAACAACACGCACTTTTCGTTCGACAGGATGCACTACGTGCTGGTGAGTGTTTAATGTTAATTAAAATCCATTTGCGAATTCATTGTACAAAAGTTTAATAACATCATTAAAGCAGATGATTAATTACTTGTTGTATATAGTGTATATAAATTTATATAATGTTTTCATAATTAGCAAATAAAAGAGTTACCAGGCAAACAAGCGCAGATCAAATGGTTCAAAATATTCTTCATTGGTTGCAAGGAGTTTATGCACAAAATAGCCGAAGAAGTATGTAATATGCATTCTCATTTTTATATTAACACATTTACAACATCACAATGCATGTATCACAATTGTTACATTTAATGTCTCGAGCCTTAAGATTATTGTTAATGCTGGTTTATCTTTTATAGTTCGGCAAGGCTCTATTCGCGAATATCTACCACCAACAAATACACAAAAACCCCGACCTTTTCAGCCAAATGGCAATGATGGCGATAATTCCGAAGATAACTTTATCGGTTATCCCCCATCGGGATTCAGCCCGAATCCGCCATTTGTAGATGGTGGCGGTCAAACCAACGGCCAGTACATACCTCCTAAAACGCCATATCCTACGCAGAAGCCATCAGGATTCACTTCCAGCACTGAAGGAACCAGTGAATTCACTGAATCTCCTGGAGGACAACCAACGACAGCTTTCCCAGGTTATCCTCCTGCTCGAACAACAACTGGTGACCATGTACCTACAGACATACATACTACTCCTGGTGGGCACACAGATAGACCGTTTACAGGATATCCAACGCATCCTCCAACAGGGACTACACCTGAGCATCCAGGAACACCCACTCACCCTCCACAAACGCAACCGCCACTTATTCATACACCAGGTACAGAACCACCAGTAACACAACCTCCAACACATCCGCCACCTACTCATCCACCAACAACTCATCCTCCACCAACGCATCCTCCACCAACACATCCACCTCCAACTCACCCGCCACCAACACATCCACCCCCAACACATCCACCACCAACACATCCACCACCAACACATCCTCCACCAACACACCCTCCACCAACACACCCTCCACCAACACACCCTCCACCAACACACCCTCCACCAACACACCCTCCACCAACTCATCCGCCACCAACACATCCACCACCAACCCATCCACCACCAACCCATCCACCACCAACCCATCCTCCACCAACCCATCCTCCACCAACTCATCCACCATCAACGTATCCACCACCAGGACATATTATATCAACCACCGAAACACCTTACACTAGTGAACCACATGACGGTCAGGCACCAGGAGAGTTGCAACAAACCAATCCACCAACCCACACAGAAATACACACTGAAATACATACAGAAGGGCCAGCTACGGATTCGAATGACATTAATGGAGATTCGGATCCAAGTGGATCTGACGATAATGAGGACTTGAAACATCCTCCTCATATTCATGCAATTGATGTTGAATGTGCCAAGGACATGATGACAATTAATATCGAATTCAATCGCAAGTTTGACGGAATTATATATTCGAAAGGCTTCTACAATAATCCGGAATGCCGGTACGTAAATGAAAACTCCGATCAAACCAAGTACAGCTTCACCGTTAGTTTGAACAATTGCGGAACGGAATTCGTTAACGCTTTCGATACACAAGGCCAGTCATACCTAGAAAACGTACTTGTGTTGCAAAATGAGGCGGGCATTCAAGAAGTTTGGGATACGATTCGCGCAGTACGTTGCCTCTGGGAGGGTAATTTGAGTAAAGCGCTAAGTGTTGCCTTGAGTGTTGGTATGTTGACGCAGGAAATTGTCACCTTCAGCGGCGACACCGCAATGGCAAAATTGGATATTCAATTGGGACGTGGACCATTTGCACCTGCAGCCAATGGCCTGGTAAAGATCGGGGACACAATGACTCTGGTTGTTTCAGTAAGTGGTGATCCTGGATTTGATCTACAAGTTAAAGATTGTCGTGCGAAAGACTCTAGCGGTGAAAACTCAGTAGCGCTTACAGATGAGAACGGATGCGTTGTCAAACCAAAACTTTTTGGTTCATTCCAGAAAACGAGAAATACTGAAAATACTGGTGCTAGTATAATTGCATACGCATTCTTTAATGCCTTCAAGTTCCCTGACGTTATGGATTTAATGATTGAATGCAACGTGGAATTATGCAAGACAGATTGCGAAGTTTGTCCGAATCCAGATCAACATATTGAGCCTGGAAGACGGCGAAGGCGTGATTTGTACGCCGCCAACGACACTGGTCTTGGAGAGCCAGTACGTATGGGCAAAACGCTGCGCGTTATTATACCTGAAGACCTAAGTCAGGGTGAAGCCATTATTAATTTAGCGCAAAGACAAGAGGTGTGCTTGTCAACGCAGAGCTTTATATTTTCATCCGCTACGTTGATCTCTCTGCTAACCTGTAGTACACTATTTAGTGGTTACCAATGGTATAAAAATCAACGCCTCCTGATGAAATACTAGCATCTGCAACTCAGTTTTAAATTGAAAGCAAGCCACACTATAAGTATAAGAATTGTGAGTGTTTAAATTATTTCATACTCTTAATATAAATGCAACTTGAAGAAGTAATTTTATTTTTGTATGTAAATGTATTCCTATACATAAGAGAGCTATTTATGTAAATATAGTGTTATATATTCATGTAATAAATGACATTTTATAAAAGTAATTCTATTAAATGGTAAATTTCAGAGTATGAATTACAATGAACCCACTTTATCATCATTAAAATTATGAATAGGCAGTTTTTTCATTACTTATGGTTCATAAGCCACCCTACACAGTGCAACATAACTCACTTTGTGCTCTATATCAAAATAACCAATTGGCCCAGCATAACAATCAGCACAAGCAAGATACTTGTAATTGTCAACTGTATTTGAAAAGCCTACATTGTGAAATGTATACATATCATCCACTTTCCAAAATTCAGTTATATTTTCAGTTGTAGGTGAAGTATTTTTCACATTTTGTGTGATTGTTGGTAGATCAAACTGAAACACAAGTAATCATCAGTATTCTAAAATAGATAAAAATGAAATAGACTTACTTCATGTTGAATAAATGCAGCATTTTTTGGTTTCAGTATAGTTGATTTGCAATATTTACATGTAACATTCTGGACATTTGTCCCATCTACTACAAGGTGACTAGACATATCAAACTTTGAGTAAATTAGATTGTAATCGTGATTTTAATTTTAAAAGAAGTTACGGAGAAATTTGTTGCAGTTAGGGCACTTTATTTAAACTAACCTATAAATGAAATTGATTGTTTTGCACCATCCTTTGCTAAGAATTCATGTATGCAGTAGTTATGTAGTAAACACATGACTGCATAGACTGTATTTAAGAAACGAAATATATGCAACACACTATACGTAGAAGTGCTACAAGTTTAAATACAACCATTCCTATATTTTGATCGTTAGAAACGGCAGAAATGTTTTCGTTGGCAGGAATTTTCTATATTTTGATATTAAAAAAGAAACATTTATTAAAATTTCTTAAAAATTATAAAATCATTTTCCATGTTTGGAAGAATAATATTTAACGCCATCAACTTTAGAACATCTTGCATACTTTGTTAAAAGAGTATTAACATCTTGTTTATCACTAGTCAAGTTACTAAAATAAATTGAATTAACACAATAAATATATCATCATATGCAAATAACTTACATCATGTAAGGAGATATTTCATCAACAGTCCATTTAGGTTTTGTATTAAATAAAACTTTTAAACGTTCAATAATATTCTGTGGCAGTTTATTCTCAGGGAAACTCCATATCACACATGGCACCGCCTTTCTATCAATAATTGCCATGCCATTTAACATGTTCAAATCTGTTTGCATGCCTTCTGGAACACTATCTTGCCATGCTTGTATGAATTCATTTAGATTGAATTTGCCAGCACTAAATAGTAGAACTTGCGCAAAAAGTTTGCACACATTTTCTTCATTATATTTGTAAAGTTGACAACCATCTCTAATCTTTGTTTCAATGGTATGTAGTTCAAATACAGCAGTAAGAACTTCAAGTGGAACTATATCAGAAAGCGATTCTATAGTTACATCATAATCAACTTCATCAAGACGCCATGAATTTTCTTCTATAATCTTTAACATATAAGATAAAACCCTGAAATGGTATTCAAACTCCAACGCGCGAATTTTGTTATTAATTGTTATAGTGTCATGTTCTTTTAATGCAACCAATAATTCAGCTTTGGATGCTTGTACAAGAGGCCATAATTCATCAAAAGTATACAATGTACTTTGATCAATATTATATTCATGCTCTGGGCCTCTGTAGGTGGATTGATCTAATAAAACTTCAAGTTTATGAAATTGTGGCTTTTTCTGTACCATTTCCAAGTATTCATAAAATACACCTTCAACTACCACTTCTGACACTTTGTGTTCATTTGCTGCATCTTCTGAAAATTTTAAGTTCTTTGCCAGCAATAAACTGTTTGATGTTTCAGTATTGACAACTTCATATGTTGTATCTTCTGAACATAATACTACATTATCCTCACATGATCCAGTGATATATAGTGTGCTACCAATTTTCAGTTGCTCCTGAATTTTTGGATTCATTTGTAGCAGTTTATAGTTATCCTGTGTGTGTAAATCATTTGCAAAGTATATTGTTTGTGACATTGGCAATAAATCATTTTGATTTAATTTTGCCAATTTTAAAACATTGTTAATTTCATCAATGCTGCGTTCATACGGTCTCTGTTGTTCATTTGAAGACATGATCAATTAAATGTTATCAATATTGTGATCAATTATGATTACAGTCTCAAATTTAATTTAATTTTCAACTGTTTCTAACCTAACCTCACCAAGCATGTGATGAAATCTAATAAGCTTCTAGCCACTGTGAGCAATGCTAAGCAATTATGAGGCAAACTTAAACAAATTCAATGTTTGTGTTTTTTAGAAATAATACCCAACAATAAATATCACTCAATTCAACCGAACTGAACTCTAAACTTAAATTAGGTTATTTGCGAAATGCTATTGGCACCACTGATGCTCCGCCCACAATTGTGACATTCACGGATTTGACAGTTTATGTAAGAAATCGAAGTGAGGTTGAGCGTGCGGGTAATAAAATAAACGACGATCTTTGCTCCAATGGCTTCGCTATACGCTAAAGTTGCAGTTACTGCTGCTAGACGAAATATTTTGTGTGCATCAAGATGCTTTGCCACGAAAAGTAAGAAGAATGCTACAACCCTGCCAGAGTTCGTCCACCAAGGTTCCTTGCCATCCTTGCATTTCACCCCAACGATCCATATTACGTAATTTATTAACTATACAGCCAATATTTACGTTATAATAAATTGAAACCATTTTCATATTGCTACACGTGACAATTAATAGCATAAGAGATGACAATTATAATCTTTGCCCAATATTCCCAGATGTTGTATATTTATTGGTAAAATGATAAACCTAACCTTTTTATTTGTTATTTAAGCCACAATGGGCGATCCAATTGAACACGCCACAGGCTTGGAAAAGCGTGAATTACTTGCCAAAGCCGCAGGCAATGAAAACCCCTTTGACTTGAAAGTAATTAAACGCGGTGTTGGAACAAAAGGACAACCAAATGAAATCCCATCTGCATTTGATGCACGTTTAGTGGGATGCATCTGTGAAGAGGAAGCAACTAGTGTTACATGGATGTGGCTGCACAAAGGCCAGCCAAAGAGGTGTGAATGTGGTCATTGGTTCAATCTTGTCCATAAAGATCCATTGTAAATGCATATATGTATTAGCTTAATAATAGATGTTAAATAAACTGTAATAAATTTGCTGAATTTAAACTGAACATCCATACACAATGAATCAGTGACCAGTTCTTTTCTTGCTATAATGTAAATAATTTCCCAACATGAACATTAAATTATTTTTGAAAAAACTATATGTACTTACCCTGTTTTGTTGTACTTATATGGTTATTACAAAATTTTAAAATATTTACAACATTGATTCTCTGAAGTTACTGTTCTTAATTTGGTAATTATATTTATCCTTCCCTTTAGTTTTTGATAGTTCAGCTGTTAGCAAGTCAGTTATAAGTTATAATCAAATGTTAAAATATGAATATGCAATAATATAAGCTGTCATGAACATTTAAAATTTATAGAAAATTTAATTGAGCTTATTGCGCTTAAAGCGTTCTGGTTCCAGCAATTATTTCTCATGTTGACTATTTAATTCAATAATTAAAGTATTATGTAGCAAGTATCCTCAAAGTTTTGATACTTCTCTAAATATTCATCATTCTTTGTCATTCGCAACAATTTGTTTAGCTGAAAGAGAGTGGAGGATTCAAAGGGTTCCACAATTTTATTTCCTTTATTAAACTTTTGTATCAATAAACCCTTGACATAATTGCTGTTTCTTTAAGAATATAGATTAACACTTTACACTGAATTCTTTCGCATTTTACAGTATTTAGTTGATGTGTTTATGAATTGCAACTTTTAACTTTAATAGTTCTACTCCAAGCTTATCAACCCTTGCACTTTTCTGAATAATAATTTTATCTTATGATTTAATTCCAATTTCTATAAATGATATCAAGAGTTTCTCTATATACTATTGATAATAATTTGATTTCAGCAGCTTGAAGTTTCAGAAGTTGCCAAAAAGGTTTTCTACCCGCGGGATATCCGCAATGCAAACCTATTAAAAAACCGAAGCAAGAATTAATGCCCAACGAAATACGGCAGATGAACAGAACAGATATAATAATTAAACGCGAAACAAAACTGTGGACCTCCAACGATTGCACTCGCTGACGAAGTTCTGTCATTGTCCACAAACTTATTTCTAAACCACATGAAACAATTTTAACGGCAAACGTAAGTCTGGTTGCATAAATTAAAGAAAAACAACTGTTCAAATGATTCATAATTAGAATTGCCATGGTAAAAATTGTATATTATGTGCTTGTTATATGGCAAAATTACATACATTTTAGGCACTAACATAACATTTATATATAAATATTTTTAACAAAAAGACGCAAAAACAGTGGTAAAAGCAATACTTTGTATAATACAGGGAACTAAGTGGATTTCATTTATGCTTCTGTTTCACTCGCTTCCTGCTCTTCGATTTCAGATTGTGTACGCAGATCAATTGTAGTGCGTAATTTTTTATTTTCAGCGCTGGAGCGAACCATGTCCGCAAAATGCTTAAAAGCCGCAGCCAAAGCGAATGTTAACTGTCGTGCGACATGACGAGATTCGCAAGCAAATGCATGACACATGAATAAGTTTTGATTGGAACCATCTTCAACAACGTTGTTAAGCGCGATGTCGTTACAAATAATCATGCAAAACACACGGGTATAAGTTAAATCTTGCACACCGTATGAAATTGCATCAATTTTGTACGTCACTGGGGACGAGTTCTTTGTGGAAACACTAAAAATTTGCAATCCCTCCGTGTTGATTCTGATCTCGACGATTGGGAGTGCGTTGCGGTTTGCTTTGGCTGCTTCAACGAGGATGTCCACTGGTTTTCGAGTGTGCTTGATACCCCACAGACCTTGCGCTCGACATGCACCTGCAAATGTACATTGTAAATAAACGTACTGACAACTAAAACGTACTTTTTAACATACCTAAATATCTTGCAGGAAATGTTAAGGGTAAATCCGCGGCTGTTACTGGTTTATCTTCCATGTTTCTCTACTAAACTCACTAGTATTTTTTGAATATCTCTATGTATTTCAGTCGTTTGCATCAAGCATTGATGGTGAAACAGAAATGACTAAATCATCTAAATTGTAGTCACGAATCACAAAACTTACACAAACTACATAACATGAATTGAAAGTGGTGTCAAGCGAAGTTCCGGCCAACTGAATGCTCCTTCCGTTGTGTGAATCACTGACCAGCACCAATTTTTATTAAACTTGTAATGATGTTACTCGCGGTGGAGCTGCACGTATACTGATAGTCACCATACATTTAATCTGAGCTCACTGCCAGCACTAACGACGCAACAGAGAAAAAACAAATTGGCATGAAAAAAACAATGGCACTGATAGTACATATATCATTTCACTGCTACTAGTACTGTTGTTATTCAATCGTAATTGTGAGATGCAGTGCAGTGCAGCGTACTGCTCGCGATAATAGTCTATTGGTTTGCTTATTCGCGTACACCAATTTGCTTATCTTGTCAGCAAGTTTCTGATGAATATCATAGGCTTAAATAACTTTAAATCATTTTTGTGCTTACGCGATAATTAAATTATCAGAACTTGTCAACGATATTTAGAATCCACTCAATGCACATTATTATGAAACAAGTTTCAAACTGACAGGCCGTATTACTGGCCGTTGGGACAAAAGTCATATGCTAGGCAAAGAGGCTGTTATGCATAACAGGTGTTATCACCGATGAAGGACGGGAAGTAACGATTATAAAGAGTTCGACTGCGTTGCACATGCGTAATAATTCAAGTTTATTCTGATGTTTACAATTGAATTCTTTGCTAATCAGCTGAAGATTTTATATTGTGTGATTTCACTGACGAAGAATGTCAAGAGACGATTATGAAGAGTCAGAATGTGCTTTACGTGAATGTAATAATTGAACAGTTTCTTTAAATATTTAAATATCGCAATTGTTTCTTATGATATGAATTTCTTATTTACGTGGCAAATTTAATATTTAATGTAACCATTGTCTTCAACTTTATATAAGACTCATAATTGGATTGAGTCTTATATAAAATGTATTAGTTATTCAAAGACTGTAACTGCATATTTCATAATAGGCACATCTGGGCTATAAGCGAACATCAGAAGATGTTATTAAATCAATTATTACTGTACGTATAAAGTTCTTTGTGGCATTTGTTGCAGATTGAAAAAATACTTAATTCGTTTGCATAATATTTTATAGTGTCAAGGTACTGATATAAATTTTTATGTGGATTTAGATCCCAAAGATCATGAACGTCGGAGTTTAAAAAAGAAACCTTGTTAAATTTATTAATTTTAGTCTACCTGTAACTAAAACTAAAATAACTATATAGGATTGACATTTTAAGTTTGATAATAAACTTTATTATCAAACTTGCACTGGTATCTAGAGATAAGCATTTATTTTAGTGCAACCTTTATATAATTATAAAGTGTTTATAATTTTATTACACAGAGAAAAGAAGGTTTGTTTTTGTTGTTGTTATTAGTTTATTGTTACTATAAATAATTATTATTTCGTTTTTTTAATTACGATGTTTACTCTGTTGTGTATGCTTTGAATATTAGTCAAAACATACTTAACAATTTTGCAAAGCATTATTTTTCTAGTTTCGGTCAATATTCCACGTATTATTATCATGAGTGATAAATGCGAAATGTCCTTAGATGCTATTATCATGGCCAATAATAGAAGAAATGGCTGTGATTGTAAGAGAAGAAGAGGCGTTCAGTGGCGGCTTGAACAAGGATTCAGAGAACGTGAAAATAGAAGGGACCGAAATGATAGAGGTGGATCACAATGGCGCCGTCAACAAGGATCAAAAATTTCGTGGAGGCATGTTCTTTCCAACAGTTTAAATGATGCGAAATCATTCAAAGGATACACCAAAAACAATGAGCCACCTGCAACGCTCTTCGTCTCAAATTTAGATTATCGTGTTGGCGATAATGATTTAAGAGAGTTATTTCAAGATTTTGGTCCATTAAAGGGAATCGCCATTCATTATAATAACCTTGGAGAGGCATTAGGATCCGCACAAGTTGATTTTGAGAGCGAAGAGAACGCCACGGAAGCTTTGAACAAATATAATGGTGTACGGCTTCATGGGCGACTAATGAATATTCAGATCGCCCAGGTGCAGGAAAGGAACCCAGCAATATCGATATCGACAACTAATCGATTAAGACAGATAAAGAAGTCATCGGTAAAAGAATTAGACGTGGAAATTGACCGATACAACGCTGCTAGGCGGAAATACGATTGAAGTGTCGCGTAATATATAGCAAATTGAATTTTGCATATGAAAACAACCTTGGGGGAAACACCTCAATGTTATAAATATATATGTAAAGTTACAATATCGAGAAGTTGTAAACAATAAAATGAATAATACTTTAGGTAGTTAATTAAACATACTTAATAAATAATACTTGAACGCTCTCGAAGACCGTTTAATTTGATATAGGCAACACACACTTCACCAATACAGTTTTTCCTAGGGCTTAGACTCAATGAAAATAGTGAAAATTTATTAATATTCCGTTTATTTAAAAAAAAAATAATAAACGTATTTTTACTATGAATCATATTTTCGTTTTGTAGATTCATCCACTTAGCAGTACGTACATACTCAAATCTTAAAATTAATTCAAATAAATTGTACCAAGAACCAGCTGAGCGGAGCACATGAATTTAAATCATGTATAACCTAGAAAATCTCATAAACAACGTGTGAACGTGTGGTTGTGTGCAGCCAAGTGCAAGAATTAATAAAGTCAATGTTTGTAAACGGTGCAGTGTATAAACATATAACATAAAAACAATGAAACTAGAATCAAAGCGATTATTTATACCAAATTTGCCGGAAGGATTGAGTGAAGATGAAGTGCGCAAAAAGTTCTTTAAATATGGAAATGTATCATCAATAGAACTCAAAGAGAGGAAGGAATTAGGTCCAAAGAACTGGTCACATTCATTTGCTTATGTAAATATTGATACAGACCATGGAAATTTAAAAGATTGTAGGTACAACGAGGTTCAAATGTAAATAGTATTTTATAAATTTGCTATTATTTTATAGGTTTCACTGAATTTAATGCAAAAAAGTGGAATGGACATTATGTTGCAATACAAGAAGCAAGGGAAAGTTTCCTGGAAAGGCTCCGTCGAGAACGACTTGAAACTCAGCAAAGTGAAGAGATTAAAACTGAACCATCCACATATGTTCAACAGAATATTAACAGTAAACCACTCACAGATGTTCAACCCAGCTTTAGTTTAAATGGCAAATTAAACAAAAAAACGTTTAACTCAGATAGTGATGATTCAGATAATACTTCTGAAGAGGATATAAAACCAACAATAAAAAAGGTTCAACTAAATAAAAAGGCAGAGAATTGCATAGAAAATGATAATGTTGATAGTACACCTGCAGACTATTCAGAAATTGTAGTAAAAAATAACAAATTTAAAAAAGCACAAAAAACAATTGAAAGTGTTGGTAATCAACACAGTGCTATCACTTATAATGATAATTCAAAAAAAGTAAAAAAATCTAAGGATCCTTACAGACAACAAGCTGACAACAAACGATTAAATTCCATGATGCAAATGAAAAAGGATTACCAACAACAAAAAACCTTAATTCAGGCTGCCCTGTCAAATGTGGAAAAGACCAAAAGTAACAAAATAATTTTTGATGATGATGGCAAAGCAGATAATTTCACTGAAACACAAGATAGTTTAAAACCAACAAATGGCGTGAAAGGAAAAGACGTTAAACAACTATCGCTTTTCGACAATGATGTTGATGATGATAGTGATGAAGAAACCAATGTCAATAACTTTGAATTAAAGAAACAATTTCAGGGCAAAAAAGGCAAAGAGGTAAAATTACAATAATGTTGCAATTATCAATCTAATTTAGTGTTTTTAGCTATTTGAACTTCAAGCACGTTTCAATCATGACAAACGTTTCCAAATTGATGAACGATTCATTAATAAGGATGATGAAGAAGAAGAACAACAACAGGTCGATGAAGATGATATTGCACAAGAAAAACGTAAAGAGTATGAAATTCTCGGTGAAGTTCTCGGGAAGAAATTCGAACCAAAATTCGATAAATCTCGTAAAACTATGCGTCGATTCGATCCTTCTGAACCTGAGCATTCAAAATATCTTATTACTGAGGAGGCAACCGAGTCAAAGAAGAAGAAAAAGAAAGTGAATGTAAAAGCAGCTGCACCTGAACGAGAGATATTGCCTGTCGTATCGCAGGAAGTGTTCTACGAAGTTACAGATACGCTTAAAGAGGCCTTAGAGGAGGCTCCTTCGTTTAGTATATTAAGTACGTTTGGTCGTGATACAGAAACTGACAAACCAGAAGTGGAAGAGTTTCAAACGAAGGAAATTAGTAAATCTACTTCATCAGGCGATGCTTTCAAGTACGATTCAAGCGATGATGAAAAGAGCAGTAAGAAAGTGGAAGCGGAGAAACAGAATGGAGTCGCCGATGATTCAAAGAATGCAAACGTAAACTTAGGACCAGGAAAACTTTGGACAGAATCGCTATTTTTTAAATATGATGATTATAGGTTACAAGGTATTTTTCAAATATTATCCCCCAGTTTCTTGTTTTAAAGTGTTTTTTTTAAATTTATAGAGGGTTTGGAGTTTATTCATCGTCGAAAAGAAGATGAAGAAGAGAATTTCGAAGCAGTGCGCGACAACATAAAGAAAATAGCAAAGAGGAAAGCATTAAATGTTGAGAAAAAACAAACAAATAAATACAAAAAACGACGAAAGACAAAGAAAGCATAAGCACTCAACTTTGGCTTAATTTCTTATTGAGAATACCATTTTTGCTGCAATTATATCGAACAATTGGGAGAAAAAGAACATGCAGATGGATACTAATTAAAATTATATTTTTGTACAAATTCTGCAGAACAATATATCATCAATGTCTTAAGTCCAAGATAAGAATTAATCAATAACTTGATAAACAATAAAGTAGCAAAATTGATACATTTCTACGTTGCACATTTATACCTATATTAGTTTTTCATCTATAGATAGATAATGCGTAAATTGTTTATTACTACAGCGTGTATTTATATAATGTTTCACGGGGAAATTAATAATAACCTACCAGGGTAGAATATGCTATTTTGAAATAGAATGTAGTATAATTTGCTTAAACCTAAGAGCAATCAATGATTATTACCACATTAATTCCAGTTATACGTGTAATAAGGTAGAATTTCATGTTTCGGGATAAACTTAAATTCGTTGTTGCCAAAACAAGCAAATGACATCAACATAAACATTAAGTTATTCAGAAGTGTAGGACGCTTTAGTCAATATTATTTTGCCCATAAATATATATAATATATAAAAAATAATCACTCGATTGTAATTAAGAACGGTGCGTGGAATCGCAATTTTGACTTTTCGTTCATTTCTCTCCATATACTTTTCAAACAGTTCGCATTCGTTTCCAACGGGCTTCGTAGATTGACATTTACTCCTTGGCTGGCACCTCGATAACTCGAGGCTTATCAATGATACGCGCAGATCGGTTGCCTTTCTCTACGATGCCGATAATCCACGCTTGGTATCCTTCTTGCTTTTCGATGTCTTTGCAGTAAGCCGCCGCTTGTTCGCGTGGTAAGCAGATAAGTAAACCTCCGGAAGTTTCCGCCGAATGGCCCTGCAGCAACTGGAACATGTTGCCGCATGCTTTTGCAACAGCTGCCATTTTCGCAATAATTGGAAGGTTGTGGATAACAAATGATACTTCGTTCTTTTGGTGCGACGCAAGCGTTTGGGCATGCCCTAAGAGACCAAAACCAGTGACGTCTGTTGCACCATGTGCATTGTATTTGTGCATCAGTCGAGACGCAATCCGATTGAGCCGCGCCATTGAATCCATCGCGCGGTGATACGCTTTGCGGACGTCTTCTTCACTGACAACCAACTTGATGCGGTTCCACCGCTCAGGTTGATCCAGCCACTGGTGCGCATTGACGGCAACTTGCGTGCCTAATGGTTTTGTGAGTACCAGAACGTCACCCACAACGGCGTTATCCGGGACTATATATTCATTTGGTTGGCATACAGTTGTTGCTACACCGCCAATTGTGCACCAGGGATTAACCACCGTCTGCCCGCCCGTCACTGTTGTGCCGGCTTCAAGTGCTGAGTCTTTGAAGCCGCGCATTATAAGTGGAATGACAACATCACGTTCCTTTTCCGTCATCTTTGTGCTAACTCCAAGCAACATTAGCATATTATCGCACTCAGTAACACCCATCGCGTAGAGATCGCTGAGGACGTTGGCGCATGCAATCTTCCCCATCATGTACGGGTCGTCGACAAGAGGATAGAAGAAATCCGTCGTTTGCACCAAACAGAGTCCTCCGTGCCGAAGCGGCGTAACCTGTTGCCGCAAAAATTAAGGTTAAGTTTAGATATAAACACAAACATTATAGCAGGTGAGTACTTACAGAGCAATCGAGACCGATGCCAATGCGCGGGATGGCCATATGCATAAAGTGCGAATGTTCGTCGCCGGCATTGTTATAATCCTGCTGTAAACCCTCCACCAATTGATTTAGCACTTCTTGTGGTACTTTACAACCACGACCCTTTAAATCTGCGAACCGAGTCAACCGAAAACTCGCCTCCAAATCATGTGCAAGGGGATCGAACGGTCGCCGCAGTGCCAGAGCGTTCGGATTGCCCAATTCCAGTTGCACGGTCCCCAATGTATCTTGTTGGACATTCGTTACTTGATAATCACCCATTGCGAACCGAAATTATAATGCCGCTAGAGTTTGTGGCAACACCCAGAAGACACAAATGCGAGTTACTTAGGCGACGCGATGCGAACAACGATGACCGAGGACGCCGATCGTGAGGCCAAGCGTTTCTCAAACAATAATACAGACGCTGACTCGCAGAAATGGCGATTACAGGATGAGTCGATCGCAGCGACAACGCATGCGCACCGGGAATGCAAAGCTATCATTGGTTAAAGAGCACAGACGCTTGGAAGACTAGCGTCACGAAAGGGAAGTGACGTCACGTGGCATCCCCACTTTAAAGGTATTTCGATAACCATTGAACACATTTTTAAATAAAATCTATTTATTTATATTTGATACAAATTACAAAATTTTATGTACAGCTTTGTTATGAGCTCAATTAGTCTTATTGACTTGAGGATTAATGGAAATAATCATATTATAGTTTTTTTGTTAATATCTAAACGCATTTGGCTGGTAGTACAGAAGTAGAGGGGAAGCCCAATTTATATTATCGTTACATTTCGTATGTTAAAGCTTGCGTTGTGATTCCTGAGGCACCCAAACTGTTTGAAATGAATTCAAATTCAATGTTTAAATTTCTTTTTAAAATGAAGAGATCAGCATTTGCACATTGTTTCTATTTAATAAAAATAGATAAGAATTATTATCAAAATATGTAATATATAAACATTATAAATATTTCCAGGAATCGGCCTTGTTGCTTATTTAAGACTTCTACATTCTTGATTCTTATTTAAGAAAATATATTAAATAAATTTTGCAATATTTTATTTCAACATGACTTCAACTAGCGTGCGTGTTTATACATTTATTAAATATATTTGAAAAATTTGTGCGCGGCATGTTCCTCGGTTATTATGTGGTGTAAAGCGGTCATTATTAACATAACCGCAAAGATTCTACTATTATAAACAACAATTATCCTACATTATTTATTACTGCATAATAATAAGCATTTAAAATGCAAGGAGATTCAGAAAATCTTGCGGAAAATAAATTGGTTGAAATAGATGGGTCTCTGCTAGAAGGAGTAAGTGTGTATAATGTAGTTTGCAATGTTGATTAATTTGTATAATTTAAGGGAGGCCAAATACTTAGAAATGCAATTTCTCTAAGTGTTCTACTAGAATTACCCATTAAGATAATAAATATTCGTGCAAAAAGAGACAAGCCTGGCTTGAAAGAACAACATTTAAAGGGCATTGAATTGATGTCCAAAATATGCAATGGAACACTTCAAGGTGCTATGAATGGCTCTCAAGTAATTGAATTCCATCCTAGTTCCTTGCAAGGGGGAAATTATGAAGTATTAATCTCTACAGCAGGCAGTATATCACTGATTTTGCAAATTGCTTTGCCTGCTTTACTATTTGCAAATCAAGCAACACAACTCACAATTGAAGGAGGCACTAATGCAGAAATGGCCCCACAGTTTGATTACATGACAGAGGTCTTTTGTCGTAATTTAGATATTATGGGAGCAACCTTTGATTTTGATGTTATCCGAAGGGGTTACTTCCCAAAAGGCGGTGGAAAAGTAAAGGTCTTTATAAATCCTATAACAAAATTACAACCCTTGATACTGGAGGATATGGGTAAAATTGAGCATATTCAGGGTTGGAGTTTTGTTGCAGGTCGTCTTCCAATGCAAGTTGCTTATGAAATGGCTGGTGCAGCAAGAGATGTTTTGCACAAAATTCACAATAAAATTGATATTGAATGTTATCAAGAAGCACCAAATATTGCACCTGTAGGAACATGTGCTGGAATTATGTAAGTAGGAATAAGCTCACTTCAAGAGTATCATAAGATTAAACTAAAAATTTAAATCTTTAGATTGGTAGCATATACTTCAACTGGTTGTATACTAGGTTCATCAGCGTTAATTAAGCGCAATGAAAGAGGAAAAGATACGGGAATAAGGGCAGGTGATGAACTTTTGCAATGTTTGAGACAACAATGCTGTCTGGACTCTTATACGCAAGACCAAATGATTATTTATATGGCGTTGGCAAGTGGAAAATCTCGAGTTAAAGTTGGCGAAATCACCCTCCACACGCGAACGTCAATCTATATCATGGAATTATTGACACAGGTAAAATCGCAGCATTTGCATGCATGTAACTTGCTAATCTCTTTTCATTATTGTAGGCGAAATTTAAGATTGAACCATGCGGAAGCAACAACATCATTGAATGTGACGGCATATCATTTAAGAGATAGTCTCATGTCTAGCAATCATACAAAAATATACATCTCATAATAGATAAATGAACATTCTATCATCTGTTTAATTTGTTCAGTAGGTAACAGTCTCTAAATTAGTCATACAGAGCTATGGATTATTTGGTGTAATTCATCGCTGACAACGTAACAATGTGTAAATTCAAACATACGTAATAACGCGACTCAAATTGAATATGGATTTAGAAAAATAATACTGTTACGTAACTATAATTTAAATTGTGTGTCGTTATAATTTAAAATATTTTCGAAGGTATTTCAACATTGTAATCATTCGCGTTATAATAAACATACAGAACATAGAAAATTTAGACAAAATTACTGGCAAGACTTGCCAGTCAAACACGACTTAGTCAGACTTAATGATCTGAATATTTAAGAACAAAACAATAATCAGAAATTGGCGACCGGCTAAAAACCAAATGCTTTCGTGGCATTTGTTTTGAATCGAGCATGCGAACCAACAACTTCTTTCCATTTGATTGAACTCAAGTAGTATTAATTGTTCGAAAGAAATTCACGTTCAAGTGCCGCACCCATCATATTCCATTCCCCATCTTCAGCCTCATCGATGGGTTCTGTGCTTCCCTCACTATTTGAATCATCACCGAGGTCCAAGTCGCTGTCGAGTTTCTCTCCTCGACGAAACTTGGCACTTGGCATATCATCCGTTGTAGAATCGCCCTCCGCATTGGTGTCAGTCGGCAAATCTGCTTTCATTTCCTCATGCAATCGCTTAAAGCCGCGCGGAAATTCCGATGTAAGTGATTCACTCGAACTGCTACTAGAATTATCGTCGATTAGGCCACCGTTATCGCCAGGTAGCGGTTGTGAATCCTCCACATCGGTTTCAACGTCTTGCGTTCGATTCATCTTATCACCTTGATCATCACTATCGTCACTCTCATCATCCAGAATATCTTCCACTTCCTTATCCATATCGGCAATGTCATCGCTCGAAAACGACATTAATGGATTTATAGTATCCATGAAACGACCGCTTGGAGTGCGTCTTCGAATGGCCGGCTGATCATGTGTTGGATAATTTGGCATATGTTCCGGACTACTGCAATGAGGCGGTGGATGGCGATTTTTTGAACCCTTACTATTCAGAGGATACATGGCTTCCTCCACGTGCTCCCAACGTTCGGCACATGCCCACAGCCAGTCGGGAGTTACAATTTTAACGTGCTTTTTCCGGCGACCAGCATTTACCTTGGCCGTGCCCGGCCGTACCGCGACAAGGTGCGTTGAATCATTGTCGATATCCTGAGTGACAATTGCACCCAAACTTCGGGCGACTTGGTAAGCCTTCGATTGCTCCAATTTGATATGTGTTGGTACTAGGCCACTGAATACAAGTCGCATGCCGCGAAGAATTTCACTGCGCACCGCAGGTATTACAACTTTTAAATCAGGCACGCTGCCCGCCTCCAGTTTATCATAGCTCTCGTAAAATCGTCTATGAACTAATTTTAAAATATCTTCCAGGTACATTAAGTAGTCGTCGGAATCTTCCATCTCCAACAAATCGTCGCCATCTCTCTGCGTGGTAGTATCATTGAAATAGTTTGCGTCCCCTGATTTTTCTTCAGTTTGTACTTTATTCTCATTAATATTTTCATCGTCATTTTCCGTAACATTCTCATCTGGTGTTTCATTAACTTGATTAATTTCGTCATTATTAATATCATCTTCAGCGGTTACCACCGATTTTTCATCACTTTCATTTGGACTTTTAGCGATTTCGTCAATTTCATTGGCAACCTGAGCGCTTTCTTCATCCTTGTTTTCAACTGGGTTATTATCAATGGCAGGCTGAACAACTTCCTCAGATTGATCTGTCTTTTCTACGCCATTTTTAAGTACTTCATCAACTTGTATTTCTGTTACAGTTTCTTCGGCTTCAATTCTCTCGCTCTTTCCATTTAACTTCGTGTTTTTCGTGGTGTTGAAATCAACCCCGTCTTTAAAATCGGCATCCTGTTTATCTAATCCGGGTGGTGCATTTATATCTCCAGTATGTTTAAAGAAGTGGTATGGTTTTACGTGAATTAAGTTTGAAGCATGATTCCAAACGTCTTCCCGGTCGTCAATAATACAAACCATATTGTCACCACATGGAAATAGTGCCCTGAAATTATAGTTTATTAAAAAATTGTTCCATTTGCATTTCAATTATAGTTTCTATTACTTCAAATTAGCCTTTTTACTTGTTGGATCAAAACATTCATCCCGCGATAGAATCCTATTCGAAAAGTATGTCTGATCCCCATCTAAGAACATGGCAATCATGTGGGCGTAATTCCGAGCACCAAACGTACAGATGTGTAATTCAAAAAACTTGGATATATTGTTGAGGAACGTGTGTGTGCCAGGTCGTAGACGCGTGTGGTACCACGGCGAGTTAGGCCCGTATAATTGAAAATGGTATACATCTTTGATGTTTGGAGACACATTGTCATTCGTCGTATGAATAAGCGTTTGATCTAGATCAACCAGTAGCACTAGTTTGCGGTCGCGTATGAGACGTTCACCGTCCGCGCGGCCCAACTTTTGTGCAACCTATTAAAAACACAATAAGGTAATTAAGTTACCCTGCATATAAGGTACGTGCATACCTCTTCGCTGACTTTTAACTCTGGTATGGAATGTACCATTGGCACTGAAGCCGTTGGGCTTAATTCTTCTTTGCGAAGATCGGCGCCGCATTCAGCGCACATATCGTTCATCACTGTCGGATGGATGCATGCTTTCAGCTTCAGTAGCGGCTCTCTACAAGTACAAGCATTATTGACATATGTAAACAAACGTGCATTGCTCTGAGATTCATTGATAAACATAAACAAATGTGTTGTTGTCGCCAGGTGTGCGCGCGCTCAGTGTTTGAAAAACGCGCCACATGCGTCACTCACACAAATGCAGGTAATCTTACCCGGATTGAACAATGGCACCTTCCGGTGCAAGCAACTCGTGCACTGTTCCCGCTTGCGTTGACTTCAGCTTACGTTGTTCCACCTTGGCAGCGTCTTCAAAGTCGTACAGGAGGATGACGCGACCGATTGCCACCACTGAACCGACACTCACTTTCCATTTTAGCACCTTTATCGGCTTTAGTTGTTGCTGCGCTATCAACACTGTGTTGTCGGCCATGTTGCCAGGAAATGCTGCACGTACGGGCCTGGAACACTGTGTGCGCGTGTGTTGATATATGCACGCTGTCACAACACGCCGTCGGCGAGCCGTTCGAAAAGCCTACTGTGATCGGAGTATACGGCGTTCTAACTGGAACTGCAAATGCGTATTATGTTTTGCCTATCTTGCGTTTCTTTTCTTTGGGTTGATCCCTCATCGTCTCATCCACTCACCATCGAACACAATTAGAATGGGAACCAATAGAAACATTTCAATAAATATGTGAAATAACATTAAATTTCCATAGCAACGAAAGCATGTTGTTGCATGTGAAACTCTTCACTACCACTTTACAAATTTATATTTATTTCAAATACATGTCCGTTAAACAATTATAATATTCACTATTCCATTATAGGATGTAATATTCAAAATGTGTTCGTTTAATGCAAATAATAACTGAAAATGCTATTTAGCCCAAAGTAACTATTAGGAAACTACACGTTCTTCAACGGTTAGTAGATTCTAAAGCTTATTAAGAATTTGAATTGTGAAAAAGCAAGAAAAATAAACAAAAATGTTGTATTTTCAATATGATTACTAACTTTAGAAATTAAAATGTAGTGCTGTGGTTTTATACATACATACATACATAAATAAACAATAAAAATATAGCTAATAGAATCACATAAAATGAAATTATATCAAATTGACGTTTACAGTGAAGTTAAATAATCACAATGCATATATTCCTTTAATCCTTTAGGTCTCTTTATAGTGAAACATTGAATTATCTAACTCGAAATATTATTTAACCCATGTTAACGCACAGAAATTAGAATAACTAAAAACGACCAATGTTTTTTTGGCTTAGTATGATTGTTATATATGAACGAAGAACGTATTTATCGAATTATTTAACTAATTAGATCAAAACCTCACTAGAATAATCATAATTATACCCAAGCCTTAATTTGCTTACATATGAAAGTGAATTGGGCTTGTATTGTAATGTCTGTTGTCCGTATGCTGTTTCAAAATTCCCATCTAAGTAATGATGTCGTATGTATACCGGGATTATTATAATATAGTAATTTTTCTTGTATATATTTTTATAAATCCTGGAGACTTTTTAAAATTAAGCATTAATCTTGAGACAACTGCTCGTTTTCGTTATCTGATCGCGTGGCGTTGTTGTCGCATGCGATCGCACTGCTTAGCAACAGCCGCCGCCTTGCGAGCCGTCCTTGCCGCCCGCTCCCGGCAGTGAAGGATTCGTGGGCGAGTGTTGTGGTCCAATCTTGATACCATTCGCCTATTACAGAAGAGATTTCTCATTAGTTTATAAATCTACATCTTCATTGTGTTAGTTTACCTCATTGTTAATGTCAAAGACACCTTCTTGGATTTTTTCGTAGATTTCTTTAGCCGTGTTAATGAATGCCTCCTCGACATTTGCGGCTGTCTTTGCCGACGTCTCCATAAACACCAATCCGTGTTCGCGTGCAAAAGCTTCGCCTTCCTCCTTCTTCACTTCTCGTCTACTTTCTAGATCACTGAAAACAAACGTCGTGTTACAATTGTAATTCTTGAAATCATTTAGATTATATTACCTCTTATTGCCAATGAGCATAATGACCATATTCGAATTGGAATGTTGTCTGGCATCTTCCAGCCAGGTAGTCAAATGGCTGAAGGTCTCACGGCGTGTAATGTCGTAAACGAGGAGAGCTCCAGCAGCGCCGCGATAATACGAACGCGTTATGGAACGGAAAGCTTCTTGTCCAGCAGTATCCCATATCTGCAGCTTAATCTGCTTGCCATCGATGGTGATCATTCGAGCGCCGAATTCGACACCGATGGTAAGGTCGTGCACCGGCTGAAAACGCTTGTCCGTGAATTGTAGTAACAAGCATGACTTGCCAACACCTACAAATAAATCAATTTTTTGATATAATAAAGCTAATCTCAGTCAAATGCTAACTGATGACATTTCACGCATGCTGAGCATCAGCGCGCTGGGTGATGATAATGAGCCTTAGCCATAACAAAGAATCGCAAGGGGTTGATGAATTCCAGCAAGCTGATAAACATAATCGGACACTGATTAATCGTGATCATTAATTCATTGCTGGGAGTTGTGTCTCAAACACGTTGAACAATTTCATCCAACATTAAACACAAAGGTTACTGTTTACTGCATAAATGGCAGAGCATATGAACTGACAATGGTAATTTACGCGCCTCAGTGGCAGTTTCTAATCGTTGCTTTACAATTATTGGTGCATTGTTGACAGAATACCTATGACTAGTTGAGAACTATGCCCGAACGCGTAACAATATTAGATAAAACGCGCAACGTACCTGTATCCCCAATGATAATGTACTTAAACAAATAGGCGTACGACATCTTCACGCTCTATCTACGAGTTTCACCTGGGTTGGGATATTAGTCACTGTAAACACGGGATGAGCCGTTGTTGTTTATAACTTGTTTCTAGTGCTGAATTTGCAAAATATTTATAAGTAAGCACATAGATTGAACGAACGAAGTACACAGTTAAGCGAAACGGGACGTTTTGATTTGACAGCTGGCTGGCTGGACAAACGTAACATTCGTCGAACTGCGCACCACTGCGCACATGCTGTGCGTCATTACCTCAATTGCTAAATTTGCCAGGGATGTTATCTCAAGAATAGAGTAAAATATTCCACTATTTGATCATTATCGGAGGATAATAATGGTGCTAAGCACAGTATTTAAATGCCATTATTAATATTTTGCCACCTGTTGGAAATGGAAAATACTAGCTCCTAGTGATGAAATTAATATTAGATGGCGCAGTACGTCAAAAACTTCAATTTACATCAAATATATACCTTAATTTAGAATTATTGTATAACAAATTATCAGTAAATATAAACGATAAAGTAAAGTAGACTGTTGAAGTATTAATATTTTTATAGACAAAATGCTAAAAGCATAAATAGTTAATTAAAATTTTGCAGTTATTTACTCACAGTATGATTCAGAATATTCATTAATTGAATTATTATTAACATGTTACTAATGAATATAGAATGTTTTCAGTTATGCACTAATTGCTTTCTGTGCGCTATTACGGAATTTTGTGGTTCCGGTTATTAAGCGTTGTTTATACTTCCTATCGGTTTTGGATTATTAAAATGTATTTCCTTTGTTTTTGGAATTACTTATCGAGAATCAATATGCAGATCATTTTAATACATCCTAATGCAATTGCGAACGATTTAATTATTATTTCCAGCAATCGTGGATGACCTGGGTAATTAAGTGGTAAATATGTTCATTTTTCATTTCGTGTAGTATAAGCTGACAACGAAATTTGCTTACGCGAAACTAATCAAGCTTTCCACGGAAAAACTCAACTGAGGGAAGCGCTGCGAGCGCATTAATTAAATTTCTTATGCGCCGGCGAGGTTTCTCTGCACCAACTTCAACGCAGTCCGTTTGCCGGATTCCGGGTTAATTCATTTAGGTGACGTGCATTTTCATATACTTGTGCGAACCTAGCTTTCATTGCTACAATCCTTCAGCAGTAATTTACCATGAGGTGGATTTATTTGTGAAATGAGTGGCAACATAGGCTTTACCTAAATTTAATTAGATTTATTCGTATGAGATGAATTAGCATGTTTTGATGTTGTTATCAACCCACAACATTGCGGTTTTTGAGTCATTTTGAGTCTCCCTCGTTTAGATTTCTTGGATTTTTAGTCTATAAATATTGACATTTGATATAGAACTATTTACTTTACATTAAAATGATATTAACAATACGGGGTTTTGTCAAGTCGTTGAAGATAAGCGTCTTTGTATCAATATTTAAATAATTCTGTTATTGGTACTTACTTTCCTCCACAGAATTTTTTCAAATATTTAACAAACTTTCTATGAATTATTGGTTGTAATATGTCTAATTAAATGAAATGCTTCTAAAATATAAACGTTAATCATGTTTTAAATTAAATAGATTGAATTTTATGATTGAATTTGTGCATGTGCCATGACAATCTGAATATTACACTTGGTGAAACCATATTGTCGATGAGTCGAGATCGAAGTTAACGAACTGTTTGATTGCTCGTCTTAATAAAACATTCGCGATCGGCAGCGTCGTTCGTCGAGTGTTTCAGTTTGTTTAGTGCGAGTGCAAAGCAAAGATTTCCAACATATTGGAGTTGGCTGCGCTTCAAGAAGATACGCGCATTTGCATGAATGCGTATGTACGCGAATGCCGCATACAAATGAACGTATTACCCGACGGCTGTGGAACAATGAGGCAATAAAACGCTGGATGCGGAGTTTCGGCGTGTTTCCTAGATTCGCTTCTGTGTGTGCGCGCGAGCGAATGTGCGTTGGACGATATTTTGATGTACGGCGCGTCGGCGGCGTGCCGTAATTAATTCGCAAATTATTACTCGTCGCATATATGGCCTTGATTCCTTCAATATCTCGTCTATAGATAGATGAGGACCGGGATGCAAATGCTAATTTAGCACTATTGATGACGTTCGCCGAATGACAAACAATATTAAGAGATGCTGGATGATTCATTAGAGTTATTGCATCACTTCATTGTTGTAAATGGCTGGTATTGCAATTATTATTTTTAGTGCATTGCAGTCAATTTGAGTGTGCGAGAGACGAGATCATCGCCTGGCTGATTTCCCGGTGCTTGCTGATGCCGTCAGCACGCAGCGACCAACGAGGAAACGTCTCATAGTGGGAGCTCTGTGCGATTATGTGAATTTCGAAGCGGTGGCAGTTGGGTTCTGTGCGCGTGCAGTAACAGTGCGTCACGAACATTGCCGTGGACGTCGTCTACGTCGTAATCAGCAGCATACCCGTATACTTTGAATGTTGCGCGCGCGTGATCAGGATCGGCAGCAGGAGTGTGTAAGTAACCAGCAGGAGCAGCAGCAGCAGCAGCCGCCGCCGGCGGGGGGAAAAGCGCGACCAGCGTCAGTTCCGCCCCGACGCCAGTAGTTAGAGGACGCGCGCGCGTACGTACGGCATGCGGTGATAGAGCCTCAGAAGCGGCGAGTGTTGTGCACGTTCGCAATTCAAAACGACGCCGGTACAACAACTTGGTGACTGGGACTTTGTGGTTGTTGTCAATTAGCTTGCAAACTCGGAGAAGCTCTGCGTGAGTAGCGACTCAGAATGGATGGGTTGTATGCGAACTTTACGTTGTCGGAGCCCAACTCGACCAATGTCATCCGGTGTGACGAGGGTCTCATGCTGCCGTGCTGGCAACCACTCGTCGACGTTTCGCTGCCGGAAAAGTTCCTACGGGGTTCCATCTACTTCATTGTCCTCGTGTACCTCTTCATTGGCGTGTCAATTATCTCCGACCGGTTTATGGCTGCCATCGAGGTGATCACATCGCAGGAGCGGGAGGTGCGCGTCCGGAAGGGTAACGGCGATCGGCAGATTGTCGTGGTACGCGTTTGGAACGAAACGGTGGCCAACCTCACGTTGATGGCACTTGGAAGCAGCGCACCCGAGATTCTCCTCTCGGTGATTGAGATCTGGGCAAAGGGTTTTCAAGCAGGTGATCTGGGTCCAGGTACTATTGTTGGTTCGGCAGCTTACAATCTCTTCGTCATCATTGCGATCTGCGTCTCGGTGATACCCAAAGGCGAGGTGCGCAAGATCAAGCATCTTCGCGTATTCTTTGTGACCGCTGCGTGGTCGGTGTTTGCATACGTCTGGCTGTACCTCATTCTCGCTAAGATCTCACCTGGTGAGGTGGAGATCTGGGAGGGTCTTCTCACCTTCATGTTCTTCCCGGCCACCGTGCTCACGGCTTACATGGCCGATCGACGCATATACAAGTACATCAGCAAGGATTACCGGATGAATGCACGTGGTGTTATTGTACAGGGTGAGGGGATGGAAATGGGCAACACTGATGTCATGGGTTATGATGATGTCCATGAGGAGATTAAGCAAGAATACATTGTGACTCTGAAGGAATTGCGTGCGCAGCATCCCAATTGTGATTTGGAATCTTTGGAGGGCATGGCTCATGAATTGTTGTTGAACCGAGGTCCCAAGTCACGTGCGTTTTATCGCATTCAAGCCACGCGCAAGTTGATGGGCAGTGGGGACGTCCTTAAACGGATCGCGGAGCGTGCGCAGGCTGACATCAGTGAGGTTAAGGCGGAGGTCCGTCGTGAGTCTGGCGTTGCAGAGTTTACTTCCACTGGATGTAAAGCGTTCTTTGACCCAGCCACCTACACCGTGTTGGAGAGCTGCGGACGGTTCGATGTACGCGTAGCACGTTCGGGTGACCTCGATGCACCACTTTCGGTCGAGTACTGCACGGAGGATGGCACCGCCACCGCTGGGAGCGATTACATTGCCGCAAAGGGAACACTGCACTTTGGACCCGGCGATAAGGAGAAGCGACTCACCCTCGAAGTGATCGATGACGACGTTTTTGAGGCAGATGAGCATTTCTACGTGCGACTTAAGTCTTCACAACCACCCAACTCGTTGGGTTCACCCACGCTTTGCACGGTGGTCATTCTCGACGACGATCATGGCGGTGTGTTCAAGTTCCCCAAACGCGATTTCGATCTTGTCGAGAGCGTCGGCACGTACGAGCTTATCGTGCAGCGTTGTTCGGGTGCCCGTGGTCGGGTTATCATCCCCTATTGGACCCTGGACGGCACGGCGAAGGCAGGCAAGGAGTACGAAACCACTGAGGGACATCTTGTTTTCGACAACAATGAATCTGAGTAAGTGTTGACGCTTGCAAACTTCTGAAAGTGCGCTTGAATTATTGATTGGTTATGATCGATGGCTGAAACGTCAGCGGTGCAGTGTAATTATTTGTTGGAATATCGATTTGTGAAATTAATGTAAAATTGGAAAAGTTGAAGTATTTTTCGAGGGAGAGCCCGTTTGGCACAGTTTGCCAAATAGGCATAAGTCGAGGCCGGCGCGTTACTATTTAAAAATTCATAATACGAAATTTTTAACGCATGGGACGAGACGCGACTGCGAAATCGCAAGACGCTGAGCGTGCATCTGCACACACCACACACATGTGTTGGGGGCCGCCTTGCGGTGTGCGTCCGCGTTCGTTCGGATCGCAGATATTTATAACGTTTTTCAACATACGCGCATTACATTATAGTGTACGGCAAGCTCTAAATAAAAAGAATACGCGCACGACGAAGCATTATCCTCCGCGAGGAGGCATGCAATACGCGTGTGCAGCAGGCAACTTCGCGCAAACTTGGCATACTTTTCAAATTGTTTCAGTTGCCTTGTCTATGTTTATATTGCAATAAATTTTTTCTTTTATTTTCGCAGTCGTTCTGATTGTTTTTTTTGTTCGTACAAGTCATGATCTAGAACAGTGTTTCTCAATAATATTACCATCTGGATGGGAATAACTTTGGGTGATTAAGGGGGTCGGTGACAAGGGCTTAAATTATCATATTTCCAGGAAAAATAAGGGTACGTCTTATGGTATGGGAAATACCGTATCTATTTGATTGAAAAGGGAAGTGATAGGTTAAAAATTTTTGATATTTCGCTGAGGTTCCAATTATTTTTCAAGGGGTTTTAAATTAAATAAGTTTGAGAAACGCTTCATCAATTTAATTATTTATATTTTCCCCTAGGGTACCAGATAATTTTTTAGAACCACTGTTTTTGCGTAAATTGGATTTAAAATCAATTTTAAAAAATTACTATTATTGTTGTAATTGTCGTTATTAATCATAGGAAAATAAAAATAAGATTGAAGATTACTGATTTGGGATTTTCCAGAGAAGTTTGAGAAAAGCTGAATGATTTGGAGTATTTGATTTAGTTAATTTGAAAAAAAAACTATTATTTTGATTCAAAATGAATAAAAGTTTATTACAGATAGTAAAACGTAAAAATAAATTTGGTTTTGAGCACAGTTAATTTAGTCTTTTACTCGCAGACAATTGATTTCACACTATGTTTGATCATTGCTTCCAATGTGTATCTTACGCTGATCGACCATTTGCTAATTTGATCTCGCTGCGCGTATTTCATCATTAATTTTAATTACGTCTGCTTCAAAGCACGCTTTTATTGGTTCATCGCGAACGATTTCGTTCTTTTTGTGCGTGCCCGATATATTTCAACATCAATTATGCAAATGTCTAATTCATCTGTGAGATGCGTGTATCCTGCGCAAATTGCGTGCATCATAAAAAAGTTATATGCGCGGGTAAAAAAAAAGGAAGTGGCGAATGCGTACAACGTCTAAGGAATAAAAACAGGCGCCGTTGAAATATTCATGCAGGTATTAGCGAGACGAATTACATTAATGTTCAGGCGTGTCGCGAACAAGAATGCGAAACAACAGTGTTTTGACATTAATTCGTAAGGAAACGTAGGAAAAAACTTATTTTGGTTGTATTTATTTATGGTATAAATAGTTGTAAATTTCGTATATAGTTTGTTATACTTTTAACTGCTTTCTCTCTATTTTTATTTAATTTCTTCTCTTTTCCTGTCTTCGATCGATAAATATTAATACAGTGGTACCTCAGCATTCGAGTTTAATTCGTTCCGAAACATTGGTCGTATTTTAAATCGCTCGTATTTTAAAACAATTTTACCCATTGAAATTAATTGAAATGTCATTAATCCTTTCCAGCTGCTTGTGATGCATTCCCTCTGCATGCTAATACATACAACTAATACATATAGGTTTACTTTCTAACCCCATTCTTTTGAATACAAGGCTTTTTTTATCGGAAGAGCGCCTTGAA
>JARJDV010008905.1:0-10909 GCA_030264675.1 Anaulacaspis nigra
TTATTATGTTTTTATAGAATATGTATTTGTTATTTATAAATAAATGTTTCTTCTTGTAAATACATTTTTCTAATTCAAACAAATTTAGGTGGTGTTTTGGGGAGGTGGAACGTTTTAGTGGCATTTTAAATAATTTCAATGGGGGAAATTACTTTGAGATACGAGGAAGGTTACGGGACGAATTAAACTCGTATGTTGAGATACCACTGTGCATATACATATATATATTTATTATTATTATATATAATAACACGTTGGATGAGAAATTGATCAACATACCCGTTAAAACATGAATCGGATCAGGAGAAATTTTAGTAACGGCATTTCTGATATTATACGTAAACAACAGACTATAAATAAAACCACATGTTCGTCTATTTTAAGTTGTTTTTTAAAATTGGCTTTATTCGAGTTCGTATTGTTATTTATCACACCCTATATCTTCCCACATACACTAGGTGAACTAGTCTATGTTTTCTAACGCATATTGGCACAATATCTAAGAAAATTCTTAAGATACTGAATATTGAATATTGTTTCAACAGTGTATTTAAAGTGACATCTAATAACAATGTTCTGTGGTGACATCATCATATCAATCAATATCAATGTTTATGCTATTTTTGCCATGCGAAGATTAGACCTTTAAGTTTTATGTTAGAAATATACAATGTAGTTTTTCTGAAAATAAAATATTAACAATAGCTTTTTTGCTTTCCCGATTGAAGTGAATTTTATTTAATTTTTGAGTCAATTGCGTTAGAAAAACTTTACGATTCTTTTGACGTTTATGAACCGACATTCAAGTGACAAATAATTTGATTAAATAAATTATCTGAGTTTCTAGCTATATTATTTAAACTATTAATTGTGTAGCGTCCAGGAAAGGCAGCTATGTTGTTAATTTAATTTGGGAATGCAACGAGTTTTGGCATCGGGAGTTACTTAAGGACCACCAAAAATTGTGATGATAGGTCGCGGATTTTCCATTATTAAAAACATACAACAACATGCATTTTCAATACGCTGAAAGTGTATAGATATGCATATATGCAATTGAAGGACAATGATGGTATTTCACTGATGGCGATTGTTATAAAAACTTGGCGATGCCTTTCTATTGGGCATATTTATTCTGCGATTTTGCAAGTACAAGTTGGATTGCGAGCGATTGATGCTATCGATATGCATACGACTTGCATTTTCAAAATTTTCGCGGTGCTGTTTTTCTTACTCAAAAGTGCGAATTTTGTAAGTGCCAGTTATGATGTGTCGGATAAAATTTTGTTTCCGCCAATGCCGAATGCTGCACCGCGCTCGGATAATATAATTTGTCGTGCGGAAAGTCAACAATACATTGAAAGTCTGGATAATATGACTTTATGGGCGCATAAAAGTAAGTCAAAATTAAGGCAAATATCATGTTTTTTGATTTTTGAAATTTAAGTGTGGGATGCAACCGCCAAAATATCGGTGGGGGTTTTGCAAGGGTCCACGTTCAACTTTGGTAACTTTGACGAATGTTTAAGTACATCGGGACCATTCAGAACCCAATATTGTTTAATAACAATGAATGCACAAATACCGGACAAGTACAGTCGATCAGATCCATACAATTTAGAATTTCGTCCGAATGATCACGTTTTAACGCGCTTATATGTATGGCATATTGATATTAATTTAACAATTCTATTGATTATTTGCCATATTTGTATAGAAAACCAACGATGTATCTCAGCAATCAAGAAATATGATAAAAGTTGGATGGTGTATTCCAGCATCTTGCACTGCAATAGATCTGCAACGATCTTTAAATCAATATCTGAAAACAACAGCACATCCGTTTAATACGTTTAATGTTACTTATTCAGCGGAAGTTAATGAGAAGCATTGTCAACGTGAAAAAGAAGGACGTTTATTTGATGCAGTTGATATAAGTTTTTGGTGATTATTATTGATTTATGCCATGTCTGCTAAAGTTGAAAATTTTCATTTTTAGCATATTGTCTGGCATCCTTGTAGCGTTGGTAATTCTCGGTTCCATTTGGGATTGGAACACGTCTGAAGCCCAAAGTAAAACTAGTGAGTAATAAATTTACATACTTGAAATGTCGTTAAGTAATTATTAATATTTCTTGTTTTATTAAAGGTAGTTTATTCCGACAAATAATATGCGCATTTTCATTCCAAAAAAGTTATTATGAAATACAGCGTGCTGATGAATCAAATGCTTCCCTACGTGTTCTCTACGGGATTAGAACGGTAGCAATTATGATGATTGTAATGGACCATAGATTCGGAACGTACATATCAGGGCCTATAGAGAATTTCGATTATATTGAAAGAGAATATCGTTCCGTATCAGCATGGTTTCTATTTCATGGAGATCTTTTTGTTGATACATTCTTCATTCTAAGTGGTACTTTAGTCGCTTATGGACTGCTTCGTCAGTATGACAAGAAATATATTAATCCATTAGTTATCATTGTTCTACGATATATAAGGTAAAATATTTTAATTAACGATTATTAGATTTTTACTTTGCGCAAGCTTCACGCGTGGATTGAATGATTAAGAACTCTACATGCTTATTGAATTAATTCATAAACGAATACGAATGAAGTGTAGGCTGTGCGCAAAATTATTGCAATTCTCGTGCATTATAATTGGTATATGTGAAAGGAAGTCGTTTGAAAATCAAGGTCGCTATGATACAATTTTCAAGTTCTCCGTGCAGATTGACTTAATTCGTAAACAATTCCGAATGCAATTATTTCATATTTCAACTTTGTATGAAGTCAGAATTATGTTATTTGTCAGATAATTAACGGCGATCAATTTACTTCGATTGCATGTTCATTCACTATTACGAACGAAACAACGTGAATAAATAATCTTGTCATTTGTTTAAAATAAACATATTAATGCTCATAGCATTAATCAGTAGCTTAATTATACAATCATTTACTCAATTCGAGTGTAAACTTAAAGTAAAAGCGAATGCAATTTTCCGCTCACTTATTCATATCAATACAATTGCATTTAAGTACAATGAGTGTGTCGTTTTTTTTCAAGGATTAAGCAGCTGCAATTTTACATGCTATGCATGTGTTAATTAATGAATTAATCCCATTTGCAGATTAACGCCAGCTTATGCATTCGCCATATTTTTTTGGTCATCCATTTTCCGCCATATTGGATCTGGACCGTTGTGGAATGTTGTCGTACAGAAAGAAGTTGAAGACTGTAGGAAGTATTGGTGGACAAATTTACTCTATATTAGCAATTACATCGGTGGACCAAATATGGTATGTATGATAATTGATATTTAGATGTTGATTGATCTAATTTATATAAACACATTGCAGTGCATGATCCATTCATGGTACTTGCCATGTGATTTCCATTATTTTATCATAGCAATATTCGTCATTAAAATATTACATCACAGTAAAAAAGCTGGATTTACTTTAATGGGAATTCTATACATAGTCTCCGTTGCGGTTCCATTTACAATAACCTATTTGTACCAGCGACCCGGTTTATTGTACTTTTATCCAGAGTTTTTGGTAGACCCTAAGGGTCATCCAGATTATATACTCTCCTATACAAAGTCACATACAAGAGGGTCGACTTATATTATTGGAATGTGTGCAGGTTATGGATTTTACAAACTGAAAAATGAAGAATGCAAACTTAGCAGGGTAAACCAATAAAGTTATAATGATATATTTAACTGGAACGCATAATTACAGCTTAATTCATTCGCCATCTTAATGTTGTCAATGTTGCTACTCCTTGGTGGAATGTCAAGCGGTGCCATATTTTACGACCCTTATCACGAGTACCACAGACTGGAAGCTGCATCTTATGCAGCGTTCCATCGAACTTTATGGGGATTGGGTACCATCGGAGTTATGTTTGTTTCAGCATATGGACATCCATTAGCACTATATAAAGTTCTTACGTGGCTACCTTGTATTCCATTGGGTAAACTAGTTTTTGGGGTATACCTCATTCATATGTTGTTCCAATTAAGAGCGGTAGGAATGGCGACAAGCCCAAGACATTTCAACTATTTTAATACGGTAAAGCTATTGATATTAAATAGTGCTTCCTCAACTTATATATGATTTTTCAGATATCTTATGGTCTAAGTGACATAGCTTTAGCTTTTGCATTTAGTTTTCTATTATTCGTTGCTATTGAAAATCCATTTAGAAAAATAATTAAATTGCTCCTATTTCCGGAGCGCCCAAAGCAAATAACGATCAGTCAAACAGCAATGCCCACAACACAATCTGAGCATGATCCAGCTATTCCGGCTTTTAGCACAAGTAGGTTGTAAGTAATTCAAATCCGCAATAATAATGATTTATTAATGACGTAGTTTAGTTAATTGTTTAAGACTGAATTAATTTTTATTTATATATCGATGCAATTAAGTAGTTGAAATGTGTTTTGTTACAACCAAACGCTTGCTTATAGAAATTGAATAAATTTATAAATATCGTATAAATATTTATAAATATATAATTATTATCCACTGACACCCATTTTTAATTTCGTTTTGCCCCATTCTAATAATATTTCAGCAATGACATAAACTATACAAGGCGTGTAAATGAGTTCCAGCATAGTTTTTATAAACTAAAACCATTACAATCGGAGCTGTACAATGGGCCCATAGTTGCCCAAGTGCTGGTGTATACTACATATACACCACTCCATTTCAACAAACAAGCAAACAAGCAAAACCATTATAATATATTTAATAGCAACATTAAAATATTCAAAGAAATAACCAATATTATAATTATTTTTAAATAATTAATTAATTAAATTAATATATGCAATGTCTGTTTATTCAAATAATGTATGCATATAAGCGAACATTAACATAATACCGGACTACGTTATGTTAATTGCCTACATGTTCTTATGAAAAATATTTCTCCATCTATATGTGAACGGTTTCACTATATATAATTTGATCAACTTTGGCAAAGAATTTATAGGTTATGTTTACGCTGTTTACTGTTTGCAACAGTTTGCAAAATAATTAATGTTTCATGAATTATAGTTCAGGAAAAGAAGAAAATATCAATTAAACAAAATACCGTTAAAGTTTTTATAAACAATGGCGTTATCTGTAAATCAGTGTGACATCCTGCTAAAGTAATATACTAATTAATACTTATTTGACTATGGTATGTAATTCAATTTTATTCCAGAATTATTGATGAGAGTAACATTGTTCAGTATAGTTTAGAAGCTCTAGTCAACGAAGTGTTGAAGAAATTTGAACCTCCAGATTATTTTAAAGGTACACCTAAGCGTTTTTATGTGATATGCTTAAAATTAATGTTTTGGTTCTAGTTGGAATGTGTCTGATTATGTTACTGCAACAAAATTTAATCAGTTCATGTGAGCAGAGACTTGTTGTAATCACTATACTGCATGAGATGTATAGAGGAGAGGCAATTGGGAAAACACCTTTTGCAAATGCATTTGTTACATTATTGGTAAGTTACTAAGTTATATTTAACAAATGACACATCAATATTTATTGGTAAATCTTAGAATCCACCAAATCAAGATGCTGTGGATCCATTAAATTTGCAATACCCTGGTCACTTACCAAAACTGACTAAGCAGGAAAGCAATTTTTTAGAGCAGCTGATTTCAAATGTCTCAAAAGATATTGTAAGTATATATCTAAAACTATTTATCACTATTAAACTTAATTCCTTAGTTGCTCAGAAGGACTGCTGCACAGATCATAAACACAGATACAATACTGGGTCTCAATATGGATTTTTCTTCTTTGCAATTATCCCTTGCTGAAAAATCTTCAGAATTACCACAAACATGTAAAAGTGGTATACCTGTAACAATTGGTTTCCCAAATAAACATCTAAATAATAAGTAATAGTAGTGGCAGTTTGATAATATGAAAATACTTTCTTTTAATGTTTCAGTAGTTCAACTTCAAGTGATGATAAGAATAATCTTATAAAAAAATTGGCTTCAGGATGTGAAGCACCTGTTAACAAAGTATATATGCCTGAATTTGTTACATTGTCACCGCCATTGTACATATGCCAAGATGAGCCAGTTTGGTTTAATGCGAATCAACCAAGTAGGCACACAATTGCATATGATTCAACAATGTGCGTACCGAATATGGCTGGACAAGAAGCACGTCATCTAATGGTTAAAGCTTACAAGTCCGCTTTGTCACTACAACAACAAAATCGTTTAGTCACCGAACTCGAAAATGATCCAAAATTGGTGTACCATATTGGTTTAACACCATCAAAAGTATACATTTCTTAAAGTCTGAAATATCTGCAAATCCTGGATGGAAGATCCAAGATCCGTGCAGGATTTTCAGTTATTTCAACTTCTTAAAAATTTCATGAAAATAATAATGATTTATTTTGTAGTTACCTGAGCTTGTGGAAAATAATCCAATTATTGCAATTGAGGTACTCTTAAAACTGATGCAGTCTAAACAAATTACGGAATATTTCAGCGTGCTTGTGAACATGGAAATGTCCCTTCACTCAATGGAGGTGGTGAATCGTCTTACAACGACTGTGGATTTACCGTCGGAATTTGTTTATTTGTATATTTCGAATTGTATTTCCACATGCGAAACGATCAAAGACAGATACATGCAAAATCGCCTAGTACGTCTTGTTTGCGTCTTCCTTCAAAGTTTAATACGAAACAAAATAATAAACGTTCAGGTAAGATTATATTAAGCTCTTAAATGTGTAGTCATCTAAGTTATGAAGAAGTAGAATTACCTATTTTCCTGACTAAAAAGACGCACCCTAAATTTGATCTCACTTGTCCAAATAAAAACGTCGCGCCTTATGGTCCGGGAAATACGGTAAGTTTTATAACGGCTGCATTTTTAATGAAAAAGAGTGATTCTTATAAGTATCAAACGCAATTTATTATTTAAACGTTTATTTATGCATTTAATACTTTTAATTAAATATTTTTAGGATCTCTTTATTGAAGTTCAAGCATTCTGCATTGAGTTCAGCAGAATACGTGAAGCGGCTGCACTATTTAGGCTTTTAAAGCAATTAGAGAATGGTGAAGTTGGTTTACCTTCACCACCATCTACAAGTAATTCTAAATTAAAACTTGATGGATAAATAAAGTAATTCTAATGCAATACATTTTTAAAATTTATTGAAACGTTATTTTACATTGAGGCAAAGATTTGCTTAGCTCAGTAACTACTGCATTTAAGTCTCCAACAGATGACAGGTGTCCAAGTGTTAAAGTCTTTAAATTGTTTAATGATTTGAGGTGCTGCAGTCCATTGACTGTCACATTATGGCAGTAAGTCACCTTTAAATGTTTCAAAGTACTTACTGGCTTTAATTCTTTCAATGCTTCGTCTTTTATATAATTACATTGGTGTAAAATAATATTATCTAAGTGTTTACATCCAATAAAGTGATCAAAGCCATAGTGCATGATAGAAGAATTTGAAGCATCAACAAGCTTCAAATATAACTGAGTACCTTCTGGTGGTAGGAGATTGTAATCAGTAAGCATTTCCGTCTCATTCAGGAACTGAACGGCTCCTCCATTGCGTAGGATCCATTCGGCACAAGTTCTATCAGGGCCCAATTTCGCACGTCGTTTCTTGTCAAGTCGATTGAAGATTATATTCAAATACGCCCAGAGGTATCGATATGATTGCTTCGTGACATTATAATTTATTTTATTTAGTTGAAACGACCTACCAACGCATGCAAGCATATTATGATTATACCTGTCACGAGATATAGTAAGTATACAACATTGACCTGACTCAAAATCAGCTGATTGCTGTGTACATAACCTAGTGTAGTTTGAAAGATCATTAACAATATATATGCTATACTTATTAACTAATTTGTAAGTGAGAGTGAAATTCTAATAGGCAAGTTCTTTCACACTCTCAAAGATAAAATATTAATATGCATATAATTTCAGATTGGCTACTTCACTAGTAAAACATTTAAAAATTTATCATGAATCCAAAACCAATGCATGAGGCCATAGGTGCCTTAAAATTCTTAATAGGTAAATGGAGATCTATATCTGCACATGGCAAATATGCTGAACATGTTGCTCCATTTATGTACTGTGAAGAAATTGAGTTTGTATCATATGGCCAGCCATTGCTCAATTACAAATCAACAACCTGGCATGCCAGTGAGAAGTATCCAATGCATTTAGAGACTGGATTTTTACGTATTAAACCTGGCACCAATGATATTCAATTGTTACTTGCACATAATTTTGGTATCACAACTGTGGAAGAAGGCACAGTGAGTGGCAATCAAATTCAAGTAAAAAGCACATCAATCACTAGAGCTGCATGTACTAAGACTCCACTTGTAACCGGCATTGAACGTCAAATTTCACTTCTTGATGATGGAAAATTACAAACTATTTTATACATGTCCACCAGCACAAATCCTGAGATGACGCAACACCTTGCAGTTATTTACGAAAAAGTTTGATTTATTTTGCACATTTTGTTACTTTGTTGATTTTGCACTATTTTTTATTTATGTTAATACGGTTCACTATAGTTCAAATCAAGTAATGGTGGTGAAGTTTTAAATAAAGGTTTACTCTTATAAGCTAAATTAAAACACAAATACTGATTAGGAACAAAACAGCTTACTCCGAATTACGTATTGCGTTCTATCGCACTAATGTTCGTCTTCGGTGTGTACTAGCGTAACACCTCATAGAGCAAAAGAAAACGTCGATCGGCACGAATGCTCCAGCACCGCGGGACACTCGTAACTCTTTGGTGACATTTTCTAGCCATAGGACGTCTCGATGAAGGATGAAAACATCAAAACATGCGTTTCCACAAACACAGTACTGCGCTGTATCCAGGAAATTGATAAGGGTTAACGGTAGCATTTCCCTATCATAAACGATCCTTGCCGAAAGCACAGCTCTTGCTGCATGGTTACGTAGTGATTGAAGTGATAATGGCTTTGGGAATTGGGCTGCAAAATTGTTTTGTGCCTGATTTCCTTCTGCATTTACCCATCTATTGGTGCATACATCCAACTCATCAAGTCGCAGATTTTTAAAGCTACCTGGAAATGTTGCCACATAGTTAGAGGACAAAGTTAAGATTCGCAGATTGCGTAGATTTCCAATTCCTGATGGTAAGTGTTTGATGAGATTCTTATCCAGGTGTAATGTCACAAGATTGTGAAGCTTTAGCAGCTGCTGAGGCACATATAATAATTGATTAGCACATAAATTCAGAGATTTTAACGTTTTAGATAACTTTCCTCCCATCCAGTCCCAATCACGCACAAGTGACCTGTTCATCATGTTTGTGCTCATATTCAGCTCAGTCAAATGGTCCAAACTATTAAGTGCCTCTGGCAAAGTTTCAATAAGATTGTGGCTCAGGTCCAACACTCTCAAATTCTTCAACTTTAATATTCCTATATCAAATGAAAGTCGGCGTACGTCGTTAATTTGTAAAATTTCTAAGGTTGATGGAAATCCATGGACTGGGTAGTCACCTCGGACTTTGATAGCCAGCTTTTTTGGTGCTACTATATTATGATTAAGTGCCGTCACTGATATTGATGAGTATTTTACGTCTTCGGATGTAACTTTGTTTTGCAACATCTTTTTCAATAGTATCAAGTACTGTTTCAAATGTGTTGAGTCTGCTTGAACATTCAGATCGTGAGGAGGCACATTGAATTGCACAGTTGCTTTGCCCTCGTTAATGAACCTCGTAAGTATTTGGCGAATGTTACCTCGAACATTGTATTTTGTTCCAGTTTTATTTGTTGATGTAAAAAGTATGATACAGAAGTCCGTGTCAGATTTCGGTTGCTTACAGAGTGCTAATGTTGATTTGAGGTATTTTGGTTTGAGCTTTTGCTGACTTATGCCCAAGGGCTGTTGGCCTAACTGACGATCAACAACACACACAGAACAGATTATACGCATCTTACAATTAAGTTACTTCCTTAAACAATTCAAAAGTTCACATCTGCCAAACAATACAATGGACAGCAATGGACAGACTGATTCAATTATTATACATTTCTTGTAGGTTAGAATTGGTATCCATCCCTCCTTAAGCATAGCTTACTTGCAGTTCTAAATTGCATTCCAGAGGACGTGTATTGGATAGGATTTTTTACGTACCATGGTTCATATGCATATGAAAGTTATAGTTGTTATACTATTTTAAACTTTATACCCGACCAGAGTAAGTACAAATAGTGCATAATAAAAAATTTAATGTGATGTAAAGTACATATTCGATTCGTACAAGGAAATTAAAGAAAACCAAAATCATTATTCTTTTTAAACAAATTATGGTCAAATATTTCTAGTAATAAACTTTTCTGACGGTTGTATGCTTGTAATATTCTGTGAATTGTTGTAGGAAGACGATACTACAGCTGACAAATTTTCTCGTAAATCTTCATGAGTACTATTCTTTATATATAACTATTTTTCAGTTTTCTTTGGTAGTAGATGATTCACGTTGTCCAATATTATGCTAATTGGATACACTGGTTTTCTGAGTTTTAGTGACTAAAGTTCAATTGTATATTTTGTTATCTTACCTTCGTGGTTTACTGAAACGAAATTTGATTTTGTTAGTGCCGATCATTTGAGTAAATATTCTGTTGATAATTTTAATTCTGATGAGGAAAATGTAAACTGCATATAAATATTTATAATTGGGCGTATCATTTGACTTATAGATTTCGCCTTTAAATGTTTATACTAGCTATTAAGTTTCAAGATAAACCAAACAATTCCTTCATATGTATTCCAAACTAGCTGTTCGGACAGACTTCGTTCTGTCAAATTTTAATTTTTAAAA
>JARJDV010008910.1:0-14723 GCA_030264675.1 Anaulacaspis nigra
AATTTTCCGTTTTATATTCGTAACAAATTTCCAGCCCAAGTATCTTTAGTATTCTAACCTTATAAATAGTATTTCCACATTTTGTACTTTTGTTTATCCTTGCTTTTCATGGAAATAAAAACAGAAAACTGTAAGTAAACAAAGGAGGTGTAATATTTGCTGAAATCGTTTCATTTCAACATTCTCCTAAACACATAATACGCAAAAATTGGCGCAAATCCAAGAAGAGAAAGAGACGCACAAAGCTTTGCAAATATTTTGCGATATTCGCCCGAAAGAATATTCCACTTCTTCAGTTTCTTCGGTCGTTCGCCCGTATTTATCTTGTAGAAAACAAATTTACGCAGACGTTTTAAAATTACTTCGCATCAATGACCCCCACATACGTTCGTACTTCTGGTTTTTTGATTCGGCAGCAACACAAATATTGTGCTTGGTCGAAAAAACCAAACCAACTTGACGCCGAAAGGATAATGAGTGAGATAAATTCGTTTTTATTATTGCACCAGCAAATGCAATGCAACTAACGCCGGCATATTTCTAAAGAAGGGATGATTTCCTTTTCATTTCAGGCAGCGCGCGCTTTTCTTTCTGACATTCGTATATAATCTTGTATTTTACACGCCAGCAGCCATTCGGGCAGCAGCGAGACGTGCGGATGTCAAACGCGGAAAATATATTTGTACGGCTTCTTTTTGCCCTTGTGTGTTTACCCTCTGCGCTCGGAGCGCCGCACTTTGGCAGGATAAGGTGTTGGGTGTTTGTGCCGCTGCCGGAAATGGCATATATAGGGGTAAGCAAATGATATAGGGGCGCGTCAGAGAGGAAAATGCCGACGCGCAAGATGCCGTCTTACAAACAACAAGGATGCACATTGCAAGCCGAGAAGCCGGGTTGAAACAGGACGCAAGAAGTACCGTTGTACGCTAAGAGTGGGGTTAGGGTTGTTACCAAACGTAAATTTTCCAGATAAAAATTTCGCGCACTTGTGAGTCGCAAATGCGAGACGTTTGCAGATGTAACTGCGCGCATCCGAATAAGGATAACGGATAAACAGCGCTGAATAAAAGATAAGGATTTTAGGCAAAACTGTTTCGCGTTGTTCTGAAGTTGTTTCAATTTGTGCACGCCTCGTCTCGCAATGGCTCGTTAATTTTTAATAATCCGAAAAAGTTAATTCGAGTCAAATAATAGCGTGTATTCCTATTTGTTAAATTAACTTTTTTCAACGCGAAGAATATAATTATTAATATATCAATTGTTAATTAGATTTACACATAATCAAATTTTGTTTGCATATGATATTGCGTGAATATTATAAAATATAATATGATGTGATTAATAATTGTGTTCCTAGTGCCGTTTTAATACTCGCCTACTAATTCTAAATGAATTATTTTATCACATTAAATATGCATTTAAATTCAAATTCCGAGCATATTTCAAGCGAAAATATGAATATGTTCGCTAAATTGCATGTGAATCGTGTGCAAGCGAACGCGTGCTGGAAATATGATGAAGAACGCACAAATTGAATTCGATAACGGTGGACACGCCGAACGTGTGTATTCCACTGTTCATTATACAGAGAGATAGATACGACCACTTGAAATCGTGTTCGTTTTTCATGAATACTCCGAATACGCAATTAAAACGAGTTGGAGTCCTAACATGTGTCATAAAAATAAATTGATTGGTCGACTTATTATTTTAATAACAATTTAATGGATACTCGAATTAATTATATAAATGTTTTCCCGTCGCAATAAAATAAATAAAATTGATCGGAATTGAAACGTTGAGCAAGTAGCTAGGTACAGCAATTTATGCAGTATTGTAATGAATGAGCAATGCGGTTGCGCTTCGAAATCGAATTTAGATTGGAAACCAGCACACTCGCCCGTTTACCGTGATGGGGTTGAAACAAATGGCAGGGCAGAGGCGGCGGTGAGCACGAGGTGGCGGATGCGCCCGTCGCACACATGCATTGTATGTTGGCCGCCCTTAATCTCCGCCTGAAATCACCCCTGTGCATAACGTATTGACGTCGGCGTTCCATTCGTATTATGTACCGCTACCGCCGCCGACGCCGCCGCTGATGCCAATTTACCTATGTTGTTCGACCCTCCACGTGCCCGTCGCCGACGACGCGTGGTGCATTCATATTTGGACAGTTGAGGCGAGCAATGAAATTGTCGTAATATTCAATCTAACAAGGATGGAAATTAAGATATTTTACATTTCTATAACCACAAGATTCCCTGAATTAATTATATGTTCTGAAGTTTTCTTAATATAGACTTTGTTTCTACTTTAGTAACTCGAAGGTACTTTTCTACTTTTCGTTATAGAACTTATTATAATTTACTTTCAGGTTAGTTTAATACTTTCCCTGCATTTTGCTTGCATTTTTTTTTCATCGTTTCGTTTCAGTGCGACTTTCGAGTGGTTTAGTTTTTCGTCCTGGTGCATTTACGAGACTCGGATGTACCGCACTAATAAACTGTTTCTGAATCATGAATGAGACTTTTCATCCGCGGTCGCAGCACTCGCGGACAATCATTGCATCTCTCGCGTCTCTTCGCCTCCTGACAGTCGCCGCCACGCGACATCCGATGCATTTCGTACAAACCGCCCCAGCGCTAGTTCTTAAGACGGATTTGCCCAGCAGACGCCGGTCGTCTCAGCGTGCGCTTTCTTTATACATGCACCGCAGCCGGCTATATATAGATAAATTAATCTAACTTTCTTAGAACTTTTAATTTGGAAGTTTCCATCTCGCACGTCGTCCTTCGCGGTGCGGTACGCCGTTGGTAATTCCGAAACTTAGCGGCACAGTGGTCGCCTATCCATCTTCCTCGGTCGGCGGTTTTCTTTCGTTTAGCGACGCGACAATCTTTCTTTTCGTTTACTGTTAGTTTTTAATTATACGTGTGTGCGAGAACTCGCCGTCAACTTGGTGATAAATTAAAGTTTTGTTGCGATGTTACCTTTGCATTTATTTCCACGTCGCTAGAGGCTTGAACTTTCCAATATTATGCCGAAGAAAATCGAGAAAAAATGAAAAATGTCGCAGAAAACTTTTAATTGGTTCATAATCTTACCATTAATCAATTATTATAAATTGCTTTTTTTAGCAAAGAAATGTTAAATATCTTGTCAGAATAAGTCTCCTTCAATAAAAATTGATCCATAATAAAATTCTTTATTCGAATAAAGTAAGTAAGTACTTAATTTTTATTTTATTATAGGACGTAATCCCACTGAGAAATTATTGGAAGCATTTTTCAACATTGTTGTAACTCGGTTGATTTTATGGATATTAAATGAGTTGATAACAGGCAGGCGCTGAATGCGCCAGCGGAATGTTTATTGCTATCGAGGGAGATTTTCACGGTTTTTAGATTGGAAACGCGAATAAGCGAATGCGCACAGCTGCCGGTGACAGCGCCCGTTCGCAAACTGCATTACCATTCGGTACGCGGCGGTGGCGGCGGCGGCGGCAACAGTGCGCGGGTGTTGCGGGGTGAGCGACAAGATGAAGCGGTCGGTTTTCGGTGCAAGTGTGTCCAAACACAAAAACGCGCCCGCTCATTCGGCATGCAAAACATGCGGCAATATGTCTCTCCACTTCTAAAAAAAATCTATCATAAGTGTGACAAAAATGAAGCCGTTCACGAATTTCCTGAATTTCACCATATTTCATCGTGAATATCCGTTCTGATGTGTTAATTCAACATGATTTTTGGCGACATATTTCAGCGCTTTATTATTAATATCGTATGCAAACACATGTTATACTATTAAGCAATTAATTTATGCGTAGATCCGGCGTAAAATATTACAATAATAATTGAAAATAAATGACGTGAACGTCTCATTAATTTTAATTACCTGCATCCCTTGCGCATTCGAACACCACCATGCCATACACATTTATTATCAGCGATTCGCATGTTTGCCGGAAATAACTTTGATAATGAACGCGGCACAAAGGATCGCGCGAACACTCATGCGAATGCAATGATAATATTGTTAAGTCATTTAACGCAACAAGTAATAATAATAATTATTATCGCATAATTTGCTAGATAAATTATCATAAGCTAATAGATCCATTCATGATTACTTTGCTAATGCACAAGTGTAACAACAATGGTGGTAAGGTGTCTGTGCGAAATTTATTCAATTATTCATTATTTTAGCCGCAGTTCGTAGCTAATATTTTACATTTTCCATTTATATTTTACATTAATCTTCATGGCGTTGAAAGTAATAAAATGGGTTTTAATGTTTTTCGTTTTTGAACGATTACATCAAAAGTGTCTTAGCGCTGGTGAAGTACTTTGACGAAATAAATTGCACGGCTTCGTTGTTTTAATTAATTTTCATTGTCGACAATAAGAGGGGCGTTCATTTATTACGAAAATTTAGTAAAACATTGCCACCGTCGCTGTCGCTGCCGCCAGCAGCAAGCACGGCGGCTGGGACACATTGCCGCCGCGGAAGGCTTCAGGTAAAGGGGTGAAGCTGCTACATGAAAGAAACCAACACGGAGAGAGTGGGTTGGCATTGTTTGCACCCCTAGCGCGCAATTAATTTTATTGCGGTATGCCTCATACACTCGTCGAATATTGTTTATTGCGCTATTTTTAGTAGCACCCCCATAATTCGCGTTACAAATTAACAAAACCGTTACGCCGCCCCTGTGTTTGCTAATATCGGCGACTATGCTGCCGCCCGCAAAAGTGTAAAACTTAGTAGCATAGCAGGAAGCGGCAGGACGAGTGCGACTGCTATTGATTAGGTCTCTTAGTATATGTGTGCGCGAGTGTATACCACGTTTGTCTCGCAGGACGATGCAGCCGAACGAGTTTAGTGAGTGGATTCTCGCTTCGACTGCTGCACCGCTGCCTCCGCCAACTCCGAAATGAACTTGACGTTTATTTAGTTCACCCCGCCGCTCGACAATTGCCAGACTTTGGTCCGTTATCAAAGCGGCGGCGGCGGCTGCTACTCATATTTTGATTGCCGCCCCACCGAAACCAACGTCCAACATTATTAATTACATCACGAACAACAACAGCTCCTGCTGCGAGATTATGCCGCTGACGTTGAATAAACCAAAATGCTGCCGTCAAGCGAATTACAATTGCTGAAGCTCTAGCACCTTGCGTTATTACAGTTGACATTTGTCGATATGATTTCGCAATAACACTTTGCAATTAAATTCACAATGAAATTCAAGTAAATTACGAATTATAATTACCTTAACCAAAATGGGAATGGGAGTCAACTCGTACTAACTAGATGGAATGTTTACCCTGTAACAAAAGAAAAAGTAATAATATTAGCAACAACAGTTTTCGTAATGTTAATCATCATAGCTCTTGACATTTATGTATAATTAATTAGTGTCCTTGTTCCAGATATTTGCGCCTGGTTGGCGTGCAATTTCGTGCTTGCCATCGAGGCTTTACCGCCCCTTCATCCTTCATCTATGCCGAGAATGCTTCTTGGAAACGGGGCGGCGGAATGAGGGAAGAAGCATGTTAGAAATATGTATGTAATATGTTATATGTTATATACTTGCCGCCCCCTGAACCCCGCAGGCAGCCTACGTGTGGATGCCGATGCGTTACGAAAATATTTCCACGGCTCCGACGTTTTATTAATTAATTAATTAATTAATTACATGCGAGCGCGTGTGATTCTGTTTGAACTGAACAAATCTACATGTGCGGTTAACATTCCATGCGAGTCGTTCATTGCTTTATGGTTTGTGCCATTTGTGCGCAATATACCTAATTGCAAATTTTAATGTTTCAAATTACGATAAATTTATTATCAGTTTAAACTTTTTTGTTGTAACAGTTATTATTATTTAAATTGAAAGTGTTCATAACTCATTACTAATTGAATTTCGTGACATGTCCTTCAAACATTGAAATTTAAGAAGTAATGATCAAATATTAGTAGATCTAATTTATCAGCTGATGACATAACATACTAAACTAACTGACACTATTATCAACACATGTTCACTGTCCACCAGCAATAGTTGACGTTAACGTATAATCAGTAATCTGAGGATTAAACTTTAATTGGTTTATGGGCAATTCGATATCTCGCCATGCATTGCCAACGTTTAACTTTAATGCCAATTTCTCAAATTGCTCCGCTGATTTTTTTCTCATTTCGATGATTTAATTTAAGCTCTTTCAGCAATAAATCAGAAATCAATCAGCGTTTTCACTAGAACGTAATCGATCGCCATGTTATTGAAGATTGTTCTGGGAAGAAAAGATTTATTAAGCGGCGTTCTTTTCATGCAATAAATAGCATCGCGTAATAATATATCATCAAAATTGTATTATTTGCTCGTGAAGCGCAAAAACTATCAATTTCAGCATCTTTCGCAGCGGCGCAAAAACAGCTGCTGAACAATAAACAACAAATGTTTTCTATTGAAGTACCAGCACGAAAAACATGTTATTTACGCGATGATAAATTATGCAAATATCTTTTATATTTCGCTATAGGTATATACTTTGGCTAAAGTTTGTTCGCGGGCGTTAAGAAATCGCGTTTTAACTCAATATAGTCGAGCGGGTGCGCGCGCTCGTCGATGATTAGCGGAGTGGAATGCGCGCAGGTACGCAGCCGAAAGACACTTGAAAAGTACATCAATTGTACGCGCTCAATCACAAAAGTTTTCTTATAACGCCGACCGAGTTTCATAACTTTGGCCCCCGAATTTCCGTTCAATGCACGTACCACATTACTTTTTCACTTCTCCATTACTGCTCTCGGTTTTTTCAGCGCGCTCCTAACGGAGGCGGCGTTTTTCTTTCCTTTTGTTTTCAACTTCTTGCGAATGCTCATTTTTTGCGCTTTGCGTATTACGCTTATCAATCATTGTACTCACAAATGAATGTATGCTATGCGGGGGATGATGTATAAGGGCTTATCATTTCTTTTTCGTATTTTTATAAATGTTCAACGAACTTTCGTCTGCTTTCCAGGCAAATATGCCTCAACTCCTGTGATTTCAACGTGAATATTTAATATATAAATATTTATCTTTACACCAAATAAAATTATAATGAAATCTCGTTACACATGAATTCGAGTAAAAAGTAGACTCGTATGAGATTTGATTGCATATTTGCGTACCATTAATCAATCAAAATTAAAACCAATACGGCATAGAATTCTAGTAATCTCGCCATTCCAGCAAAAGCACAAAAAAACGCAATGGCTGATGGTGCGTGCTCATCATGTTTTGTTGCATATGCAATGCGCGCTCAGCAAATAAAATTTAATATGCCGCAATCAGAATTGCTGTTGCGTTTATTTTCACTTTAGAGATTTAATTAAAACTTTCCACGAACAAGTAAAAATATTTTAATACGCATTAATTTCAAAAGTGTTGAATTGACATTTTGCTAAATATGCGTGGAATTAAAAATAGATAACAATTAATACGTAAATAATTCGATTATTTAAAGCGAATAATGTTTGCAATGTGACACAAAGCCGGTACGCAAATTAATTGACAAAGTGTGTTTGAAAAGTGTTGAATTGACATTTTGTGCGTTTTGTGCAATTATGTCTGCGCTCTTCATCACAAATCCAACAAGGATTTTCGTACAATGCATGCAGTTAGTAACGACGTTTGATGTACGTGCGCGTTGAATGTGCCCGAATTGTGGTAAATACCAGCACGCTTAATTCGAATTGCGCGCCACGGTCGCGCGTGCGATAAAAACCAAACCCCGTTGCGTGTGGGGGTGGACGGCAAACGTTCGTTCGTTCGCCTGCACGGCGATGGTGAGCTTCCTGGTTAAAGAACGACAACAACAGAACGTAATTAGTCCTGTCGGGCTCCAACGGCCAGCGAAAAGGCTCCCCGGGGAGCGGCATAACAGCGCGCACAAAAATTCACATTAGGCAGCCGCCCCCGAATAGGCATGTGTGGGTGATGCGCTTGTGTACGACACGATGAGGATCGTAAAAAGAATTTCAACAATGCTATGCCAAATCCTCATTCAGTGTGGTGGTTGTAGCAATGCACGGTGCACGTTATAGGGTTTGTAGACGTCGTGCGGGGGTTGGCTGTGTGCGTAGAGGAAATGCAGCCGGTTTTACAATAGAAGCATAAATAGGAACAGATAAAAAGTCCAACAAAACATAATATACAACACGACGGCTAAAAACCGAAATACAAAATGCTACAACGGACAACAATGCAATGCACTGAATGAAACAAGGGCTGCTGCGACTTGATTAAAGGATTTAAGGTCGTGTTCACTTGAATTGCGCGCGAAATTTATTAGCGTACAGCGCGCGCAAATATTTATTATTATAATATTTATTGCACGATTAATTGCACAAAGCAATGAATAAAAGCTCGTTTTATTTTATTTTATGTCTGTCGCTGTTAATTAGAGGTTAAGTATTTCACATTTAAAATAGCCGTGGATTTTATATATTTAAACAAAATATAATGCGCTCAAAATAATCTGCTTTCGTGGCTGAGACGTTTAAACGCGGAGGGTGCGTTTTCTTGCACATGCTTTTGACGCTTGGGAATAAAGTGCGTCAAACATAAGAAAAGGACCAAAGGCAGGACGCTTCCTTGCTATAAATATCACAATATAAACTCAGACGTAATATTTAATGCAATAAAAATATATAACACTTGGGAATCTACTTAACGACGACGTTCAGTGATAGCCGAGAGGGTGGCCAAGTTTAGAAATTGAAAAAAGTTTCACATTTCACAAAATATATTTTGCTGTCGGCTAACTGGGGATGAAAATGAGGAAACTTTCGGGGGCACGTTGTAAGCGCACAATTGCAGTATTGTTTGCACATCCTCTGCGCGCCAACACAATGACCGAAAAGCAGGACAAAAAAGATGTTACCAACTTTGATTTGTATTCCTCGAGGAAATCTTATTCTCAATGGAATTTTCCATGATGAATTCGAGTGTTTTGTTTTCAATTGACACTCAACGCACATTACAAACCTAATTACAATTCGTGTTTGTGCCAGCATAAAATATAACACGATATTGTGTTTCATAAATCAGTTCAACTAACCCAATTTTGATATATGCCGCCCCCGATGTAAATAACACCAACCCCTATTTGAGCGGTTGAAAAAACAAACTTGAATGTAATAAAAGTTAAGGAAAGTTTTAATGTGCAAGCACAACGCACAAACCGAGCGAAAGGAAAGAAAAACTAAAAGCCGGAAAAAAGTCGAAAGTAGCCTATGCGAGAGAGATACTTATTTAAAGGGAGCGGCTAGCACGTCGTGGCAATACACATAAAGCGTAAAGGATAATCTATAAGAATTCCTGCTTTATGGCGCATTTCCAGCGCTTGTGCGACTTTAACTTCGTGCGCTGCGTGCATATTTACATTCGGGGGGCGGCGGCAGCGGCGGCGGTGCGCAAGCAAAACGTCACCATATTCACGCGGCCTCAACCCCGATATACACGTTCGGGAAATTTGCTTTAAAGAGATTGATTTTTTCCGCAACGCACGACAGCGTTCGCTCTTATCCTTGTTTCAACACCACGCATCCCCTCATCCTTCCTCTTCAACTCCGCTCGGCCCTCCACTTCAAACACGCTCGCAGCGTAAACGCGCGCGCAAGTTGCTGCGAGCATTAAACGAAAATCGTTGTCAAACATCGACAGCGCCATCGAAAGGGTGAGTTATGATCCTTAACTGATGGTTTATCGTCAAAAGGATACGCGCACATCACGTGCCATGCAGAATCCTGTTTCCCATTAAATATGGACCAAGCAATTTTTTCTGATGGTATTAGCGTTATTTATCGCTTAAAATTTTATTTACTGCTTAATAAATTTCAGAGAATTTACGTTGTATGTGAACACACAAAGTAACATATTCCGTGATTTAAAGTCGGAGAAACTTTTGTGTCTTTTCGTCCTTTTTCATGGTAGTTCAACAGATTTCCCCTTCTGCGTTTTATCCTTGTCGTCGCTCGAGATTTGTTGGCGCTTGCAAGATGATGATTGTCCTTCTTAAAGTGAGTGAGCGCGCTGGAGTGTTGCACGCCATATCAATATCCGCAATCTGGGGAACAATCTCTCAGCAGCGCCGCCGCTGCCGCCACCGAGTGCTTCATGTGCGCTACGTATTGTTCGCGCTGACACAAGGCGTGCGAGGATATGAGGAAAGCCAGCCTGCGGCTGAGAGGGGTGGCTGGCGGCGGGTCGTTGTTGCGCTAGGCTTCGTCCTGTTTGCCAGCTTGCTGCCTGCGCGGCTTTGCGATATAAATGAATCGAGATGGATAGGAGAGCCGAAGTAAAGTATCCCGTCGTATTGGTCGGGACTAAAGGATATGCAATGGAAAGCAGTTTGTGCCGGGAATTTGGAGCACTTTCAAGTCGTCGCCCTGCGATACAAGAAACACGTTACTATCCTCTCGCGCGACGCAAGGGCAGCCGCACGCGGCTCGAAGGGCGGAAAGCATTCAGGATCAACGAGGCCAGGACGACGTGCGCTGCGGTTCATAATCAATAGGAAACTCGCCATGGCACGCATGACTGTAATGGACATTTATTATACCAAAGCGCTTGCTTATAAATAATTTAACGCAATTTACTTTATTATTGCATAAGTGTTTGCGCCTGTAATAATGGGCCTTGTGCATATTCATCTAAGCCCAGGTTTGTTGTTATCCCTCCGGATCTCCTTAAATATTTATCAGCTCTTAAAATAACTAAAACTAACATGCTCAAGTTGTTCATTTATTTAGTTACGTTTACGCTGAGAAATATGTGTGCGCCAGCGTTAAAAACGTAAATCATAATTTAACGACTCGACCAAACTTGAACCACGTCTAATTATCCGTCATTTTCTTATTGCAGGTGAAAATTTCAAGAAGTTTTCTTGGTAAAGCGAGCAGCGTATTAATTTGGTTCGAGTAAAAATTCGCTGCAGTATAGCGCGCTGGCATGACGAGTATAACATTCCACGGTAATAAAACGCATTCATTAATCTCGGCTATCAACTGTAAAACCACTAAAACAATTCCCACACATAGCATTCAAGTATTTGAGTTCAAGCGTAATTCGCATGGAAATTGACGGGGCGCGAATTTGCGCCTCGCGACGTCTCTCGCTGCGTTAGCGCTGTAGCGAAACTACGATTCAAACTATAGCATTGTTCAGCAAAGAGTGTCGTGTATGAACGCGCTCTAACTTAATGATTTTATTTTATTACTCGCCGAGGTTATATTCACCTGTGCACCGCCGCCACCGCCACTACCACCGCTACCACCTCTCTTGCCGCCGCTCAAACTTTTTCACTCCAACATGGACGAGTATATTACGAGCTTTATTACTTATGCATTCGCTGGCGCCTGACCGTGTGTGAATTCTTGTATTATCAAGAATTATGGCAATTAGGGTGACACTTTTCAAGCGCACTCTTTTATTGCGTGCGCAATTAATTCCGATTTATTTCAGAACGACCAGAGGAGAAATTACGCTTTGATTTAAGTAATAAAAAATTATTGCCGCGTAGGTGATGGCTACATAGGCAGGGCATTTCATTAATTGAATTTCAATTTGAATAAAAGATTATTCTATAAGCTACATTAAGTTGGGTTAAATTAAGCCAAGGGAAAAGCGAAGAAACGAAATGGAATTGCTGAGCGAGACCTTCGGAAAGGCGAAATGTTGAACGACGAAAAAGACGAACGAGGACGAACGAAGGAGGAAAAGCGTTTATAGCCTGAGATCGTCTGGGGATCACCGACGGCGGCGTATCGCATCCCTGGGATGTGCGCGAATGTAAAGAGAGGCTCAGCCGAAGAAAAAATAAGATATTGCACAAAGCAGCATCGAAGTGAAAACGAAAACGAACGAAATGCGGTTTGCCGAATCGAATGGATTTGATCGCGTACCGCACCGCCGCCGGAATTTCCCATTCAACACCACGCAATGCATACAAGCAGCGGCGAAGTCGACTGCCTCGCAAAATATTCCGCAATTCCGTATGTATGCAAAGGAAGAGATGAAGAAGCCACCGCACATCGGAAATATTCACTCGTAAATTCATACATTTTCAAATACATTTTGCCCTTCGTCAAACCGAATGCGATGTATTCATTATTATTATTTGCACGGTTTATTTGAAAGATCCACTGCTAAAACACTTGGCTACTTGGATTATTTGCAAGTGGATAAGTTTTTGATTCAATTAAAGAGCGCACCACGGCACATTCGTATAAATCTTTCAGCTGTGATAAGTTATCAGAGCGTCTGGAAATTTAAAATCACGCTCTTTAATGGTTCATTTATCTTTGTGCAACTTCCTTGCGCGGAGCATTGGAAAAATCCAATTGCAAAACGCGCGCTCGCGCCGTCGAGATTTATACGGTGCGCGCACTCGCTCGCCGATAACTCGACGAAAAATATAATTAGCGCACTCTTACATTGCCCCGACGAACATTGGCGTTCGTTAGGCTGGCGGCAACGGCGGCGGCGGCGGCAGTGGCGGTTTATTGGAAAACGATTTATCGTCGGGCGTCGGACGCGCGTTATCCAATCCGACCGCTCTTTCCCCGCACGGATGCATTGCAAGCGAGCGTACGAAAGTTTCTTTACTCTTTAGCGCTAATCGACAAAATCAATGAAGTTTTACACGCTGGTGCACCGCACGTATTACACCCGCGACCACAACACCAGAGATCATACAATTGTTGTTAATATACTCAGCTCGGCGATCAACTGCAACAAGTTTTTGTGTTTCTTTGTGAATTGCGTTCGCTGCTTTTCAATTTATTTCATGAAATAAACGAGATCATGAAGCGTAATCAAGAAGCATTTTTCTTGAATGCAAACATGGCATAACGTTAGCTCGAATGTGTATTCACATCTTAATTATAATGGTAGAATTCTAGAAATGCGGCGAAACAGCTGGCAATGCATGCGAGAGCCACTTCAGAGTGCATTACATAATTGCGCATTGCAGCATGCGGCGTGAAACGCAGTCTTGTAATACAACATAAAGTCGAGTGTATATCAGCATGAATATTCATCAGACGTTTTGCCTGCGAGCTGGCCGAACGCACAGTATTCAACCTCATTAATTGATATCACACCGGCATGCCATGCCAGCGCCAACGTGCAAATGGTCCTTTAATTGATCACGAATTTTGCCCAAACCCCGTCGACATACTGTCAACGCCTCAAGCTCAAAACTTCACACAATCTACTGATGTTGCTGCATGTACAACATCGATTATTACAATTGATTGATTAATTCATAAATTTTTATAAAATGATGGCAAAAATTATTTTGAGGTGAAGTATTTTTTGTTGAAAGCTAATAAAATATAAGTGTTGAAGTATACGAATGCGTATGATGATGAACTCGAAATAAAGACACGACACGATGAAGTAAGGGCTCGCATTCAAATTTCACTTTGATGTTGCACATTCAAAACATTTGAAGCAATATTCAAAGCAATTCGAACATACCTATACGCGTGGAAGCAACCCTTTTCCATCCCTGTTTGGTCGAAAGGCACTAAATTAATACCCACCCAGGCTGTACAGCAAGCATGTACGCGTATGATAGGCTCGAAAGAGAGCTGATAAAAATTCTTAATGCGCATAAAAAGCGTGCGCTTGCGAAATTATTAATGCCTTTTTTTCCGCTGAATCTCAGCGTACGCGTATAAACTTCTTGCAACGCATCATCTATCATACTCGTATACACATATATTGCTGAAATTAATTAATTTCTGGGGTTTTGCAACGCGCGAATTAAAAATGGACTTTTCGTGTTAGGAATGCATTTCAATGCATTGCGCAAAGTGTAATTAATCACTGCGTATCAAATTTGCGTTCGCACAAAAGGTTTTTATTAATGAATAATCTACAGATGCACAACTAATAGCAGGCGTACACCTACATGGTGTTTGCAGTCGTAAAATTTTATACGGTTTTTGCTAGTCGTTCCAGGCGGGGGCGGCTGAAGAAAAATGTGCGAGTGGCTTTTTTATGCGCTTGCTGAGTTTCGTCATTACTCAGATGGTTGGTGTAACCGCACGAAAGGCGAATTTGTGCATTTCCGCATTTCAGCACTCCAACCGGCCCAATGGCTCCGCCACTGCCACCGCCACCAGAAACATAAAACCATATCTATATGTATACACATAATATAATATAGGTGGTTATATATACGTGTGCGAATAGAAAAGTGGATGCTGGGAAGCAAATACGCTGAACTAGGCATCGCCGTTGCCGCCACCACCGCCGCGCTCAGGACAGTGAGTAATGACTTGGGATTTGCCAGGTGGATTTATTAAAGCCTCAGTGCCTGTAACGATCCCACCGACGTCGTATCTCCCTACACGCGCACACCACGGATGGCTAACAATAATTCGGCAACATTTACACCGCCCGTCGTGCGCACTCTCTTTGCCGCCGCCCGCAAATGTATTCAATGTCTTTCCGATGAATCAACCGCCTTCGATAGAGACGTTCGAACCGAAAGAATATTTATTAACTAATTTTATATACAAATACCTTTTGAGAGGCTAACATGGCTCTATAAATCCTGTTCTTTTAAATAATTTCCTTCGCAAAGAGCAATGAAAAATTATGCTTAAAGCTGAAATACGACTGAGAATATTAGTAATGAAGATATTCTTCGTCGTCATTAACG
>JARJDV010008911.1:0-60384 GCA_030264675.1 Anaulacaspis nigra
ATCTCAAACAAAAATATCACCCGGTCGAGAGCGCGTATCTCGAAAAACTCGCAAGTTGAGTCACTCGTATGTTGAGGTACCACTGTATATCTAAATATCTACTCTCCTAAACATGCTTCCTAATTATGTATTTATTAGGACATTGCATTTATCCAATTGAAAGAAGGTAAATCTTGTTCATTTTAAAATAACTCGATTAAATTGCGCGCGGATAAAGAATGAAATAAGTAGGTAAAGTAAATAGAACTACTTACACACGGTGCACGATTTTTCCAACAAGCGATATTTTACTTTGAAGCTCGGTGAAAATAAAACAGTTAAATATCACAACAGGAAAACAAAACTCCGTCTGCGAATGGACAAACAAGCGAGCAGAAACAGAACAAACTGCAAACAAACAGATTCGCTGCTTGCTTACTTACTTCAAATAAACTGCTACTGCACGAAGATTGGACGACGACGACAACTTATAAGTCGTCATGCATCATGTACATAGTGCATTCAACTAAACAGCATAGGAAAACAAGACATTTTCATATTCTATTTAAGTTTATTTGCCATTTTGTTTAAATAAATAGCTTAGTTCTTTGCTTCATTGTTAGTATAAAATTCTAGTTTGAAATTGGATATTAAATATTACAAAGTAATATCTGAATTTGCCATAGCCGAGTTATATCATCAAATTTGGCTTTAATTTTGGTAATTTTCCTGCAGTTTTCGTCTCGGTTAGCCTTGCCGAGTTTTAGTCTAAGCCAGACTTGTTTGCGGTCTCTTCGCCCTTCTCGTCTTCGTTGGACCAAGTATAAACTAAGTTTGCTTTTGTAATTACTCAACTGCATGCAGCGTAATTGCACTTGCACTATTTGCACGTGCATATACAAACAATTTCACTAACACAGTGTGCCAACCTTCTGATTTATATCTTCATATAGGGAAAATCCCGGATGAAATTTCATAATTTTCCTTGGTTAGATTTTAAGCTAATTAAATGCAATTCCACTATTTATTTTCAAATATTTGAACAATGCAAGATAAACGTCTACCTGACTATTGACTATCAGCTGGAAAAGTCATGAAAAGCTATGCAGCTAAGTCGAATAAACTTTGGTAATCTCGATAATAAAATGCAATTTCCTATCTTCGCATGTAGCAATTTCCTGCCTTTTGAGTTATCCTTCATATTTCGTCGCAGACCGTATCGATTTTAGTTAGTTCAAGTCATCTACAGAAATTTTCAAGAAAACTGTCAACAACTAAATTCTAAGTTTAGTGTTTAATTAAAGACTGCGAAATTTCTAGGAAAGGAATCATTAACATAATTAGAATGAAATGATAGTTTTACTTGGAAAATAATTTCCTGTAATGCGATAATACCTTCTGGCAGCTTGCGTCATTCACTTGTGTTAATCTCGCCTTACTCTTGCGCATCTCTTGCGGTTGACCAATCTCCAGACGTGCGAAGAGCAAAAGCACGAACGAGTGACTTAATTTAATAAGATTCTCAACTCGTGGCGACCGCAAACCAAAGCAGCCGCCGTCATCCCTCAAGACGCCAAGCTCAAGAAGAAGCACCATCCAAAACTGGATAGAACAACAGCAACAACAACACATTGAAGACACGAAATACGGAGATAAAGAACGAAGAGATTCCAATGACATTTACCACGAATTTAAGTAAGAAAGCGTACTTAATTAACTCGTGAACTATGTATAAACAATTCGCATGAAATACGCAAATCTCCTTCATTCCAAGAAGACTACTTAATGATTAATTAATTATGTTTATATTCCCTTAAAACAGTGACTTCCAACCCTTTCTTGATGGGATTCGTAAATGCAATATTTTTTCTTCGAAAAGGGGCGGTTGGTTTAACAAGAATGAAAATCACTGTGGTTGAAAGGGAAAGAAAATATTATTTGAACCGTAAAAATGTAAACGCAAAAAGCAAAAAGTGATAATTTAATAGAAACCCGTGAATATTTGAGTAAAAGCAAGACAGTAAGAAAAAGAAAATGACTTGAAGATGGGTGCATGCCGGAAGGAAATTTACGCACACCGCGTGTGTGCACTTAGATTAAATTTAGTCACGACGACGACAAGGACGTGTGCCAGCTTGACTCAATAACAGCCCCCTGAACTGCCGCCACCAGCGTCCTCTTTTCCCATACTTAACATCTCTCTTCACTTCCGGGTTGCCGCCTCCCGCTGAACGTATGGATGAATGCGGTGGCAGCAAATGGCATTATGAAGAGATGCAACAAATAATGTCAGCTGCCGCAACATTGCAATGTTGCCTCCACCGCCGTCGCCGCCGCCGCCGACGTATTTGCGTCGTTGTTTGTTTACTTGAGGCAAGCACCCTGCGCGCAGTTAAGCGCAAGACGGAATTGAATCGCATGCAGTGCAAGACAAGACGCAGATCGCGTCTCGTTGAAAGACAAAGGCCAGAAGCGTGTATGAAATGTTGGCTTCGCATATTCGCGCAAATAATAAATTCCAATGCAATTTCATTTGGAGCGCGCGTGCGCTTCTTAGCCAAATGTTACGAATTGCGAATTGTTCCGTAGCAATTTCAGCATGTTGTTGTATATATTAAATTGCACTGAGTTGTCCTGAAATTTGAGTTTAAACATGAGCGAATTCACTTTAAGAAATCTCTTAATAACATTAAAGGCAAATCATCAAAGCGAAATTATCGATTTGCTAATTCTAGTTGCAATCTCTTACAATTAAAAATCAATCAAGATTCCTTTGACTAAATAAGCGACGCACACTCTTCATGGGCGATTATGATTAATTAAAATATAAATTAATTAACCTTTGATATCGTCGTTGACATTTTGCAAGAGCATAAAAGTGAAATATTTAAAAACACTTTTCGGAATTCTTTGTGCTCTAAATTCTTTCGTGTTAGAAACGGGTTGATGATGATAACTTTGTGCGCGTTGCCATTTCCAGGAGCGAACAAAAATGAGCAAAGCTTCAAAGTATGTTCGTTCGATATGCTTTGCTTTTATAGCGGCGCAAAATTTTCAACTTTATAAACACTAATTAATCATTCGAGCATATCGAGTACATTGGCAACTTTTCTTCTTTTTCCACCAACTCGTTCACTACATGCGTTCTCTATCCGCACATCTATTCCATTGTGTCTACGATAAATCAATATTTGATTTACAGTTTTGTCCTTCATCCTTCCCATATCTATATTCTTTATTCTTCGTCCTTTATCGTATATCCCACATCGCTTGAGCGTTATTCACTCATTCGTTGCACACTTCATTAAACAATTTCTGTTTTTCTTTCTTCATTACACATAAGCACTTAGATAATACCCAAGGCAACCGTAAAATGGTTAATGGCGTCGCGTAATTGCGATACGAGAAGTATTTCTCTCATGACAGCTAAGCATTTGTGTTATTTTTTATTATATCAAGTAAGTATAACAAATGATCCGAAATGTTTGTTGACAAAATAATAAATCCACGTTGGGCAACTACGTATTGCAGTTGTCATAGCAATCAAACGGTATCGTAAATAATCGACAACAAATGTTAAGCATTTAGTAAAAGTCGGGAAATAATATGAAGATGTCAAATACACTCATCAGGAACTACACAAAAAATTGATGAAAATAAGCAAATATTAGCAAAGGAAATGTAGTAACATTTTAGCAAATTACATACTTAAATATCAATATCCTAAGTATCATTTCTTGTTTTGGATAATTTTGGATAATCTAGAAAGGAACGATAAGAAGCTGGGGTAATGGATATTTCGATTATTGGTTACTTAATGAGAGTGATCAACTGTTGTATGAAGGATATTTGTTTCTTAAATTCCCAGTATTGATTATTTATTACGTGATATGCTTCTGACAGGATTATTTTTAATACTTGAACTGAATTGCAAGGTATAAAGAGGAAGGATCACCGAATCGAGACTTCCAACCACAGGAAGAAGTGATTATGTACCTGTTAATTTAATATTTACATTGTGATCGAATGACGTATCGTGCATGTTTCAACAAGCGAATGGTGACTTTCATAAAGTCAAACCACGTTTACCTGAAATGCGTATAACTGGGGATCGTGTTCTGTTTGGAGTCTGTTTTAACTAGAATGTTTGCGCTTGTTTTGCATGCGTGCGGAAGAATCAGAAATTGTTGCTGTTCTATCCAACTCACTTACTCATATTCAACAAACACAAAAACAGGTTTAAACCAGTTAATCCTTACTTTGCTAAGCTACTTTACTCAGTCGTTTCGTTGTTTTGAATGTGGTAGTGTCTGTTTGCGCTGTGCGAGCAAAATGATTATTAATATCAATCAACTTTATTTATATTCAAGTGATTAATATCTTAGAATTATTCAAGTTTGATTGATAACATTTTCCGAATGTAAATACAATATCGCTGTTCCTTTGCGGATTTTCCTCCACCAAGGACGAAATATTATCAAGTCGAAGCTTTAATCAATCATGGAAGCTGATTAAGAAGGAATTAATCGTAAGAACTGTGTCTACTAATTGATTTTCTATTTCAGTATCTACATATTCGCCATACGCTCCAACAACGTATCACTACATGTTTCAAGAGGTTAGAAAAGGTCACTGTCACATTTACCTAAAATATAAAATTAATAGATACCTCGCTATTCACTTCAAGAATTTTTCCATCGTGAAGTTTGTTCGTAGTTTATAAACTGTTATTCCATCTTGAGAGTTAATTAAACAAGTTCGCCAAGTAAAGTAAAACTTTGATTATGTTATGGAAATTATGGAAATTGCTGAAAACACGCGCATAGAAAATGTTTAATTTTCCGACACGTTAAACAAGCGCATTTTGCACTGTCACAACAATTACAATAACAATAATCATTACCATGCTGCTACCAAAACATAATCATAACAATAAACAGAAAGCTGTTCGACACAAATGCAACCAACAACTTTATTTTCCAATAAACAACGTTAAGAAAATGTGACTCGGGTATAAATTACTTATACTAAGTATAAAGAATTATTAATCGCAATCAGTTAAATTTCCATTCACCTCAGGGAATGTTTTCTACCCAAAAATCTGAAAAGCCTTGAGTAAACCAGATTTAAGTGAAACACTTTACCATACTCGAGCGCGAATGGACAATTCAAAAGGTAATTTCCACCCTTCACTCACACCACTCACCCCTTCGAAAGCATTTCGTATCCTCCGAGAGAGAGTTTGTGGTTCTTTCTCAAAACGAATACAAAGCGTGCGTATTCTGTGCGTGAACCTTGAAATAAATTGTGTCTGCCATTGTTTTTAATTTCTTTTGTTGGAATTGCTTTCACCTTTTACTTTATTTTCTCAGTTTTTTTTATAAATTCCAAGATAATCTACGAAAGCAATGCACAAATGCGTTTATTCTGCGTTTTTTCAAATCGTAATAATGCAAATAATTGGTTGTAAACATTGGCGTTTGATTTAAATACGTAGATTAAAAAAATTAATCGCTTAAGCTTCGCATTTATCCACAATGTAATTGAATTTTTTTCGCATTCCCAATGTGGTTGAAATTGCAAACAAAAGTAGATAATTTCGTTGCAAACTCACGTGCCAACGCGTGCCTGTTTTATATTCGTGCGAGAACTACGTATATACAACAAGCTAATAGATTTTCATCCCTTATTTGTTCGTTTTTTCCTATTATTTTCTCTCTATTATTTCACGCAATTTCGTACAAATAAAAAACAAATTCGCAACGCTGATTGTAAATTATTTTTATGTTTGCTGTCGGTGATCTATTAAAACTCGGTGAGAAGTAGGTTATTATGATTCGACTTTTGCGTGCAAATAGAGAAGACATTAAAGCGACATAAATGTCTTTGGTGGTTCGTGGTTTTAATGGTGTTCGGGTTTTCAACATTATCACCATCAGCACTAGTATTTCTTCTCGGCCATCATCATCGCCATCAACGTCATCTCTTAAGAGACCTCACCGCATAACTCATCCACCTTGATCTAGCACCTTTGATGTCATTTCGTTCTCGACTTGTTTCTCGCCATTTCCCCCCACAGCCGGCTTTATTTTCATTCCTCCTCAACTCATTACGGCCCATCGAGCGTGTGGGTCGCTCATGCGTAATGGAATTTTAAGCTTTATGGCGTGCAGCAATTACATTCCCGCGAAATAAATGTGTGTGCGCCGTCCTCTTTTCGTCGAATTGAATATTTTTACGACTCGCAGTGTGTCAATGGCTGTGGCTTTCACGTCTCGCCGTTTTAGTTTCGGCTTAGTTGCGCTCTTGCTCTTCGACTTTGAATGCAATTTTTACTGAATCATAAACTTTTCGATCGTCTTTATCGTCCGAGTGTTATTCGTACATCACTTTTATTATATGAGAATTTATCTCGTGTTGCATGAATGTATTGGGATCGATAAGGGAGAGGTTATTTTAGATCATGTTCCGAAGCCAACGCCGCCGCCACCGCAGCCGCCTCCGAAGAATCTTGCTCGTGACACAATAGATCAGCGAAATTTATGCGACGTCTGCGCGTTGCTTTCTTCGTTGAAGATGGCTGTGGAGATTTTCATTGAATTTGAAAAATTGCGATAAAAATGCGGTCACGACCGGTTTATTTCGCTTGTGAATAATGTACAAACGCAATGAGGTCAAGCAAAACGGACAAGTTGTTTTATTGCTTTATTATTAAAGGATTAGGATGTTATACTAAATCGCCAAATACAATGCATAAATCATTTAAATATTGCGCCTGTGACAAGTAAAGTCGTGCAAGATAAACATGGGGTAAATGTGTAACACGTTTCAAAGGATAACCTGTCAGGACATTCAGGATCAACTGAAAATATGAAAGAACGAGGTCAATTTATCCTTTTGAACATGTCAATACTGAATATAATAAAAACTTGTAAAGTTGCGGTTTATTTTACTTCTACTCTAAAATGGCTGAAAAACGTATTTTCAAATGGGGTAGAAGATCAATAGGGTGTTTAGGCTTAGTTTAGCCTCGGGTGTAGAGGAATTATTATATTGGAGTGAGGTAAATATACCTACGGGGCAAGTTCGTTAATGTAATTAATATAATATGATAGAAATTGCAATATCTGAATTATAGTAATCTAATAGACGTGGATATCGATTATAGGTTCAAGGATCACCTAAGGAAATCACAATATTGCGATTTTACTAGTGTTAGAAATAATTTGAAATACTGTATTTATAGTGTGGTGGTGAAAATTAAACGTTAAGATATTGTCAAGTCAACAAATTGTCTCTAAATACATCTCATAAATAGTCACGAATACTCTGGAAATCACTAATTTAACTATATTCTTTGTTTAGAACTCAATATTACTAGTATGAATTTTGTTAACAAAATACGAAGTTTTACGAAGTTTATAGAAATAGGATCTCAATATCACTTTAAAATACATTTTTCTACAAATCGTCCTAAAAATTGAGATGCATCTTATGGTTACGTACGTCTTTTAATCCGAAAAATACGTTAGTTATACTTTTTGCTTCAAGAGATGCATATGTAGGTACATATAATTTGTTAAGTCTGTTAATTAGTTTTAATGTTTTATTATCCTTGCCTTCTTCTACGTCTTGTTATCAAATATGGCCGGTGTTCTTTGAGTTCTTTTTTTAGATAAAAATGACCTCTCAAAAGGACGTTTGTTGTTTTTGTGTGCATTCCTTAATAACACTTGTTTGTTTCTTGAAGTTTTTACCCCGTGAAATATAACTCGGTGTAATGAATATTTCTTAGTTAAATTCCAAACTTTTGTCAAATAAATTAAGATAGCATCTTATTACTACTTCAATTCAGTTTTTAATGACAATTTGAGTTATTACCTCAACACTAACTTATTTGAATGCAACAACTAACTATTATATAGGATGTCAACCGCTTTTTAATAGACGTTGATGTACTTGCCTCGTTTTCGGGAAACGTGTTTCCATTATAAATATTTTGTAATATTATAAATCATGGAAAATTAATTGAAAATTCTGTCAATGTCAATTAAAAGTTATTAAGTCGAGTATTCGTTCATATAAATATATTATAGATATAAATTATAGATTGTATTGAATTTATGAAAAATTAGTTTGCAGTAGCGTTACCTCCACTTTTTCCTTGGTAATAAATTGATGAATACGATTGATTAAGTAATCAGAATAAGAAAAATCGTTATGCAAAATAGGGAGCACATTTCCGATGGCGAAAGAAGGAATAGGCAATAATAATCCATTTGAAAATGCGGTGCACGAATGATGAAGATGCAGTTGGCGAGTACTTCCAATAATAGCGAATGCGATTGCGAGTGGCAATATGAATGCGAAGTTGCGGATGAAAATTGTGAATGCGCATGCAAATCGTCCAAGAGTATTGCGAATATTAAAAATGCCCATCTACGATAGAACGAAGATTAATTATTTACAGTGCCATCGTTCACCATTCAAACCGAGCTATTTAATGCATTTTTCAAAAGCGTTTTATTCGAGGAATTTCCAAGAAAAGCTTGTTAGCAAATACTTTTAAATAATTTTACAAAAGTTGATGTTGTCATTAATTATTAGCGTTCCCACTTTACGCTCGCGAATTAATTATTCACATGTTGTCAGCGCCGGAAACAAAACGCAAGCGACGCGCGATTGCAATTATTTTTGAGTCCTTTTAGAGAATGCAACGTTGCAAAACAGAAATAAACACCCCTCCACATCTATACACAATTTTACTTTGTCACTGTGCATGGAAAATTTCGCAAATACACAGAACAATTCAGTGTGGCTGTTACTCATTAGTTATTAACACAGTTGGAAAACTTTCAAGTTTTCCACTAAAACAAAACTTGTCATTGTTAAACTTTGCAAAACATAAACTATATTCACCCCGTGGAAAACTGAAAAAACAGGTATATTTGACAATAATTTAATTTGATTTAGTTTAAGCACATTTTCACTTTGAATAGACGAACTTTTACTGAAAATGAGACAAAGGTATTGGCGAATAGAAGAACAAAGTAACGAAGGAAGAAAGAAATTGAGAAGGGCGGTGAAAATGTAGAGTGAGCGGAGGAGTGCGATGCATTTTTTAGAATTTTCTCACAAGTGGTTCTCACGAGGCAATAAATTATGTGCGACCAGAAAAGCGTTTCGCCTGCTCCATATCCATGCATGGAGTCTGGCGATGAAAAAACCTCCTGGAAAAACCTCCAAGACTGGAAGGCAAACTAAAAGTTATAAAAGGCCGAACACATTCCAACACTTCTCGTTCATTTTCATTCGAATACGTGAAAATGTCGAATTATTTTACCTATATTTTCTTGTTTTTCATTTCAGCAAAAACCTTTATTTTCTAATGCGTTTCTTTGTTTTAAATAGAGAAAGTAGTTCATACATGTCAAAATTGAATGTAGATGCAAATCGTAAGTTTGTCTCGTCAATATCAAACCATCGAGCAAGAAGATGACGACATCATCATCACGAACGTGAGTTTATATCATCAATGCACATTCGCGTTAGCGTTGGCGTTTGTATTGCTTTTCGCGTCTATGTTTAGCGCGAACGAGCGTGCCACTGAGGCAGCACTAACGACGCCAATAGATTGCACGCCGCCCGCGTGTAGTAAGTGCTCAAAGAGGAGTAAAATAGCTGAAGCTGAAGCTGAAACTGGGAATCGCCAAAGCAGTCAAAGCATACAGCCAGGCCGCCAAATACACTCGCAAATTAAGCCAGCAGGGCGAAAACAGCGGCAGCGGCAGCACTGATTTAAAATACGCGTCCTATCTCTTCGCTTTTGCATGAGAGGAATATGTAAATCAAACAGGAAATCACTCGTTTACTTCACATGTTTTAAATAACTCACTCACAACTAAACGCTCTTTAATCCACTACGTGAATTGCCAACCTTATGACTATTATTAATGGTCTATAACCAGTTCTATAAATTTTATGTGTGTGTAATGTTTTCACTGTTTATTTTAAAATCCCCCTTGCTGTCTTGCATTTCAACAGGTTCCTTTTCATACTTTACAAATTATGACATCGTCCTGTAGAATATTATAACAGTAGCCTAAATAGATTTCGATGATAATCCTCATATTATTAACATGTCAGCATGTTAAACACGTTCTATTTTTTAGTCGCAAAATAAAATGATAAATCCTTTTCGACACGCACCTCATCATAATTTTTATTACGTTTTTCAAACGGAGAAAAATAATTACCTAAATAATATTCATAATATTCAGTTGCATTTGCAATTTATCATGCCTCATAAAATTCAATAGAATATGAATTAATATGAGCGAGTTTATTTATTCGGTCAAAGCGCGCAAAGTTTTGCAGCATTTCCGATCTCTAATCGCATTCCACGGCGCATTTTTACACGTTTGCAACGTGCAATTATTTATAATAAATTAGCGCAAATGACGTGCGGCCAACATGCTAAGATATTCATGATTGATAAGTGCATGAAGCTAGTGGTTTAAAGAAATTTAAACCTTGCAATTTTCTGCTCTGACTAAAAACAAAATGCGTCAAAAATAGAACAGCATATAAATAGAATTCCAAGATTATTGAATAAGTTTAGCGAGAAATTTATTTGAATAATTTATGAGTGTTTTAAAAAGTTTTATAAATAAACTAAAAATATATTTAAATATCTAATTGGTATGAACACAAGGAGGAAAATGGTAAATAGATAAAGCTACTTAACTAAAAACACTCGAATGGAAAACACGCTTGCCCGGATGTGTTTTCCTTTCATTTTCATTCGCATTCATTCGAATTTTCCAACTTTTCGCACTCGCACGTTCTTGCTACTTTCGCGCGCTCTTCACGTACTTTCCACTTGCGCTTCTTCCAACTTTAACTCGTGCGAGAACATCAAAAACCAAAAGCAATTTCCCAAAAACTTACGTTTCAGGTAGGTATATAATTTATAATTACCGAGACTTAAACAGGGATTAATTAAGTTTTTATTTAAATTCTGTAATTCAATTTAAATTTTATATAATCGTGTTAAATTGAAAGTGGTAAGTTTTGATTTATTGCGCACATGTTAACAAGCAGCTTAAAATAGCGGATTGTAAGAAAAGCCATGAAATTAAAAAATAACAAAGCAAAGCATTCCGTGAGTGATTATTGAATATGTCTTGAGCACTAACAACAGCGACGCGCAATGCAGGATTAGGTAGTCAAGCAGAAGTCGAGTTAATCCCAATCCTGCAGCGGTTCCCAACCGAGTGGAAAATTGCACGTGCATATTGGCACACAGCGCTTTGCTTTGATCGACGCGCGCGCGCTCCATAAATCATCATCGTATTTTGCCACAACCGCCGCCGTCGCCGCCGCCGCAGAACGCAATTTGCAAAAAGCGCAACGTCGCCACCATCCTCATCCCTGAGCGTACGCAATGAACACATCGATAAAACGTAATTAAATTATAGATATAAATCACCAGCGATCGAGTAACTTCTTTATTTTATTTCTGCTCGCCGCCGCCGCCGCAGTTTACCTCGCACACAACCGCCGTCGGCGTAAGTGATTGTGGAGCGAGTGTAGTTACCAATATTAATTGATAATCGATATCACCGGCGGCGAATATTTTAACAGTTTTCCACCCCCGAAGAGAATTTAGCGGATTTTCGCATTCCCGCCGATAAATTCAAATCACTAAAAAGCGCATAGTTTTTATGCACGGATAACTTTCAATTTCCTCCCATAATTTATGATTCATCATTAATTTTTTCTGCAGAAATTATAACGATTGCGCAGTTAAGCAACGCCAACAAACACAAAAAGAGTCAGGGTGTTAGACATGAAATACGCGTCCTGACAAAGGAAAAGGGAAGAATAAGGAAGATGAACATCGAGTATAATACGAAGAAAATATGAATAACCTGGAATAAAGATTGGCAGCGACAGGCGGCAATAAAAGAGGCGGCGAAGATGGTAGTGTTGGGGGATGTACCGTACAAGATATTTTAACATTCTCTACATGTTTATGTGCATCAACAAAATTCTCTGAGAATATTTCAGGGTGTGTAAGAAGTTTTATTCAAAATAGGACCCCGTGTGAACATAACAATAAAGTGCGTGGGGTGGTCTATGAAATCGTTGTTGGATTCCACTTTATTTTATTATTACGCAAGGTTAGATAAGAATTTCTATCCCCACGAATATTTACTACTCCCTCATTTTGTTTCACACTTTTCTTCGTACGTCAAAAGGGCATAAACACACCACTTTTGAGGTTTGAAATAAATGTAATCCACCCTAACATCTTTTTAATCAACGCAGTTATTTTTACGAGTTAATTTAGTCTAATTTGGCGCAATTGAGCTCGTAATTAATTTTTCCAAGTGCCTCGCTTGCAACCCGGCGAGAGTGCAGGCTTGTGGGGCGGCTGGAGGGGTGCGTCGATAGAAACATGAGATGATAAGTGCTCTCCCTTTGATCACGCTTCGTGCTTTGCTTTAAGGTCATAATTGTATGCACGCACACATGCGATTCGCACACGCATTATCTCTTTCGCCACTTTAACTCGAATTTGATGGGCGCTCAATTTCGACTCCGGGAAATTATGAATTTCGCTCCGGCGTCGTCGCGTGACTGTACATCACATAGTTATGCTTTGCCGCCCCCTCGGAGCAGCTGATGGTGGCTATAACGCTCTTGGAACAATGGTAATTATGTGGTAATTTCCGATGGCAATTACTTTTTCGGTACTGCTTTGTCCCTAACAAGCACACTGAAGTGCGCACTCCTCTATGAATATGATGATCTAAAATAGGTTGTAATTAAATTTTCCTGATTACTTTTTTAATTATTCGCCGTTAAATTAATTGAAAAATTAAAAATTAAAACACGAGAAGAAATATCAACTCGAATGTGACATTCGGTGCGGGAATTAATTAATTAAACATCTGCCGACGGAAAACTAAAGAACTAGACGACGAAAATTCAAGCTTTTTAATACTTACTTCAGAGCAAGTTCCAATGTTTCGCTCTCTCTGATTTTTTTGTGTTTTTATATCTGGCTCGCGTCCTTATCTTTCTTTTATTCCTCAGCACTTTGGTATGCGTTCGGGAAAAGGACGAAGGACACTTCTTGAGTGGTGGAGTTTTATAGGCTTTCCTCTCTCTAAAATTGATTTCACGATAGCGCTGTGCGCGCTGATGGCGAAGTTGAGCGCGTTCTTAATTCTTGGCCGACGGCTTCTTTGCAGTCATGACGCGCAGAAAAACGAACAAGAAATACGCACACCAGACGCATAAACGCGAAAAAAAGTTGTAATAATTTTTGCTTTATCAGTCCTTTCTTTCGTTTTTATCTCTGCGCTCTGCGACTCAGCATCCACATGCACTTTGTTCGCCTAATTCCTTAGTCAAACTAATCTTTGAATTCTTTTCTCTCATTGCTGGTGTAAGTTTAATTAGTTTTTAATTAAAATTACATGATATTTTCAAATTTAGTTTTTTAATTTTTTAAAATACCGTATTATTTTATAAGATGAGACTTTTTATCTAAAAAATGGACTTAAATTTAATGTGCGGTTTTAAGATCATGGTGCGTCTTATCCATAAATAAAACATTAAGACATTATGTAGAAATGTATCTTAAGTAGTCAGAATAATTTGGGAATCACTAATTTATCTATATTCTTTATTTAGAATTTAATATTTTTAGTTCGAGTTATGTTCACAACAAATTATAAGATAAAAATTTCTTTAAAATACATTCTTTTCAAGATTGCCTTAAGAATTTAGATGCGTATCATTAGGTACATCTTTTGATCCAAGAAATACGGTAGGTATATAGTTTTTCACCCGGAGGTTCGTAGAAAAGTAAAGTTACATTCGTCAGTGAAAATAGAGAAGAATCCTGAATTCTAGTTTAGTAGGGAAAAGGGTGGAAACTATGGGAGAAAATGTGAAAAAGGAAGAATAGCGTGACGTGCGATGCACACATGCGATAATTTCTGACTGCGTTTTTTGCTCATCTGCACATTTATGAGGCAATGAAACCAATTGAATAGAGAGCCGCCGCCGCCACTTCTTATCGCTTCGCATGTACAACTACAGGGTGTTTACGCCGCACGAGCAAACAATACACTCTAACAACGACCAAAGTGCTGATGATGTTTCCGCTGAGTCTTGCTGTAGATAGGAAGCCAACCCCCGGGTTAAATTATATCCTTGCACCAGCAGTAAAGGAGAAACGCAAGGATGGTTCGCGAAATAGCTGTGTCATCTTTTTCTTGCGCGTGCCTCGTTTCGTCAATTTTATTTGTTTCATTTTTTGTTTCGTGCTTTTCTTCCAAGGAAAATGTGTTGTTTTACGATACATGAGTGTTTAGTATGGTCAATATGGTTTGAATTACATCTTTTTATATCAAAATTATCAAATTTTTCTATTAGGTATTTAAAAAATACTGATAACATGCTCAACAACAAGGCAATATATTGAGTATAGTGGCGAGTATAGTAAAGTAGTGGTTTTTAAACTTATATGACCTACAATCCCCTTTCGAAAAAAAACTACTCAGCAGCTCCTTAGTATTACTCAGCTCCCTCTCAACTTTACTTAACTCCCCCTTAATTACTCAGTGCCCTCATAATATGGCTTAGCAGATTCTTGATGTTACTCAGCTCCCTCTTAATAATATATAACTCAACGTCCCTTAAATTATTGATCGCTGCCATACACACTTCTGGTTATCGCTGCCCCCTGAACTTCTTTAGTGCCCCCTTTGGGAATCACTGTAGTATAACAAACAATGAAAAGAATCTTGAGTAAAGTTACTACTTGCTAGTAGTAAAGTTCAATTCCGCCTGTATGTTTGTAATTTTATCCTCTTGATAAACATATATTTTATATTTCTTAATGTTTTCCCATTTATATCCTTTTGAATAATACGACTGCAAGGATAATGCATTTGTATCCTGGGTAATAATTGTGTGTTTGTGTTCGAGTTGATATCCACACATAAGGATATTTTAATCACAAGTTTGCATGTGTGCGCAGTTTATGAATGTGCGCGTGTAGGCCGTGTTGGCATTACTATAAATTATCCTTCATGTTATACCTGCGTCGAGCGAAATGAGAGCAAAGCGTGCGCACGCGTGGCGTTGCGGTGGTGCGCTAATCTTACTAATCTTGGATTACGCAATATTTATTTGCGCCCTCGTCGTTTATAATTGCACAGCGCATTCACTCATTCCTTTTATTCGCTCTCCACGAATGTACGCTGTTATTTTCTACGTTCCTTTATCCTTTTATCCTTCGAGAAAACGAAACGAAACGAAATTCTTGCAAAATGTGTAATTGTTCTTTTTAATTTAAATTAATTACGGAAATTACGAATTTATCCTTAAAAGGCAATTTATAATCCTACTACGAATTTTTATAATTCATAAAATTCTCTTTTTTAATTAGACATAAATCGCATTATTCTTTCTCTTGAAAACTATCCATTTTATTCTCTTGTAATTTCCTCGGAAAGTAGACACAAAACAACGCTAATTAAACCGGAAAATAGCACTATTAAAACTACTCCGCGATGTTTCCGGAAGATATTTCTTATTAGCACTAAAAAGCATAAAATTCTTTAATATATTTTATGTTTATTTAAACCAAGTAGAAAACTAATTCTATTTGCGTATTTGCATCTTATTAATAAATTTATGCACTTATTTTATTTACAGCGTAATTGGAAAGATGTTTAGACTAGTTGTGTAGATTCCTGGTTTTTAATTAGTTCCTATTTATAACTGGTCATAATAGTCATTACACCATAAAACGTAAATACACAGCATAAATAGATTTACTTTATTAGCGCGCGTTCAAGTACTACAGAGCTCTAAAGCAGTGTACGGTAAATTGCGTGAAAAATCGCAATTCTCTTCAGCGTACTACCGACTTAATTGAATTTTCTTTTCAATAAGTGCCCTGTTGTTGAACGCTCAAGTAGGTACATGCTTAATAGATTTTTACACTTTTTTCCTGGTAAAATATTAAACAATTTAATTATTGATTCATTTCATCCTTGACATTTAAGATTAGTTTATAAATACCATGTTTTCTGGACTATAAGACGTAATAGTTTAACTAGCAAAATAAGCTTGAGGTATGGTCTGAATGAACTTTAAGACATCATCTACAAATGCATCTTATAAGTAGTGAGAATATTCCGAGAATCACTAATTTATCTATAGCCTTCGTTTAGAATTCAACATTTTTAGTATGATGTTCACAAAAAAACGAAAATTACAATCTGAAAATTGTTTTTTGGACGTAAGATGTAATAGTTTAACTAGCAAAATAAACTTGAGCTGTAGATGCGTCTTATGTTCTAAAGAATGTCTTAAAATCCAAAATAAAACTTTAGGAAATTGTCTCTAAATGTATCTTACGACTATGAACATTTTGAGAATTATTAATTTATCTATACTATTCCAGTAACACTGAATAAAACTGAACTTTTATCCGAAAGTATCTTTAAAATATATAACTTTACAAATCAATTTATAAATTTAGGGAAACATCTTATCATTAGGTACGTATGTTTTATATTTAAATAAGGTAACTACCGAATTTCTTGGATCATAAGATGCTAACAATCTAAGGATAAGACGCATCACAAGTTTTAGAATGAGTTTTAGAAAAATTTATTTTCGGATTTCAGACAATTTTCTCATACCAATAATATTGAGTTCTAGACAATGTCTTAAGATTTAATTTTTGAATAAGATACACCATTACATCATAAGACGAACGCTTAAGCAATTTTGTAGGTAAAAAGTCACGTTTTATAGTCCAGGGAATACTATAATTACTTCTGTGACTCTCTTTGTTTGACGACTGAGAAAATTGTAATGAAACACATGTTACCCTAAAAAATTCCTGAAAAACTGAATAGAATTTCGATAAAATTACGTACACAAAGCGACCCTTCACACACTGAGCTGAGCAAAAAGAGGAGAGGAAGACTCGAAGCAAAGTGCTTTCGTCAATCCAATACTGCAATACTATCAGAAAGTGATAAGTGTGTTGACTGTACACACATGATACGCATATTCAGCCCATTTTACCCATCGAACATGCAACGCAAAAGAGGACGAGCACGAGGAGGACGACGGAAAATTGAGGTGCGCGACTATAGGTAAAGTGGTTGCGATATTTGGATGCCGTGCATGTTGCAACCGAATGGATTCTTTCATTTCGCGCTCGTGTCGCTATCCTACAGGACTTTTGCGCGCCATCGCCTCCTGCCTCCCTCTGCTCAAACACTGCCGCCCACATTCTTTGCATCTTTCGCACGTATTTCCAAAGCCAATGCGATGCCATCGATATTCAATTGAAGCGCATACTTGCCTTCAACTTCCATCGCATTCTCTTCACTCTTTAGTCGGCTTCTCTCATCCTCGTCGAACGTTTTGAATAGATAGATTCAAATCTATTGAGATATCTATCTAAATTGCTTCAGATATGCTTTTCTAGTCGAAGAAATTCATATCAACTCAAGGTATTTGACTTTATAACTTTTATTCCCCCACGGAGATTATTTGCATGCTTTGTTAATGTAATAACCAATTAGTTCTTTCCAAACAAAAAATTCATGTTCTAATTAAAAATTTTCATTTCAAAAACTTTTCCTTTCTTCCTGGTTAATCCATGTCCGAACAATAAATATTCTAAAGTTATTCATTCATTGGACGAGTTTAAGTTTTACACTCAAAAAGTTTCTTTTTTATCCCCTATTCGCTTTTTTACCCAATTTTTGTTTTATCCCGAGTTTTAGGTTTTTTTATCCTTCAGGGAACCAGTTTCTTCGTTTTTTCGTTCATATCTTAAATTGTACATGATTTTCAAAATTTTCTAAAACTTATTCCAGCCAAGACTGAAATATATTTTTGCATTGAAATAATATGCAAATAATGAGTAATAAAACAACACAAAAGAAACAAGGTGAGAAAGAAGCAACCTTTTATGAAATACAAACTTTCTTGTACGTTTTATGCCCTCTTCTTAAACCCACTCCTTCGTATTCTTTGCGCGTTTTCGACCCTCGTGCACTTCATGCGCTTCCTTCTTCCTGTTTCAGCAAAGGTAGGCCTCCTTCCTGTATTCTCATTGCACCGGCAATAAATTATCAAGCACGACAAGCGCAAGAGTTGCTTTTATTCTCTTTGCTTCGAAAAGTATAGAGTTACTGACGATTTAGATTTATAACTGTGCCAACAATGCCCACATCGAGAAGACGAAGAAGAAGAAGTACGAAAGTACGTACAATTTTACACAAGGACTACGAAAGCGCAAGGATGAGTGTAATGATGATACCTTCTGATCCTTTGCGTTTTAATTTATGGCAGGCTTAATAATCGCTGAGCCTTAAACGCTAATCAGCTTGTTTGGGCGCGCAAAGTTTTTCATAAGTTCTGAGGTGAATCTTAAGCAAAAAGAAATTCATTCCGCCAAACTTTTCTAATTAATTTCGCCGAGAGCGTTTAATTAATTGAAACCTGGTAAAATGTCTCTCTTGGCGTCCAACTTATTCCAATTAACGAATATTATTTTTCCCAAAAATTTAACTTGCAATTAACTTTCTACGCGTCTTCAACAACAAATTACCTGTATGTGAAAGCAGCGTAAACACTCCAAGCAAGGACCTCAACGAGCGCAAGGAAAGACATCCGGCAAGAGCACCCATCACGTCAAAAAAAGCCGCCGCCGACGGATTTGGCGGGCAGGCTGTTAATTGTTTAACACTTGTAAAAATCCCACACGCAATGTTAGCAACACTTGATGTTTATGATCGCACTGCACTTTGACATCCCATCATCATTACGCGCAATTCTCTACTTAACAACTTCGCTTATAACCAATCACGAGAACAGTACGAATGTAAAATATCGTCGAGTGTAACACATCCTTGATCAATTTGTTGCTGAGCGCACATTATGATCATGATGATCACATTTAGTAATTATCCAAATGACTTTCGTCCTTGTGTACACGCTTTTTTGTTTGTTTATTTATGCGGTGGAAATTGTAAATGCAATTCAAAACATCCGATTTAAGTGTTGTTCAAATGCACATTTGAAACACTTGTCCTGTTATTCCTTTAATGGTCTTTGTTCACTGCGATCCCCAATGAGCCGTGATGTTTTATTAGCGTGCGCATTCACAATACGAATAGTGTTGAGGTACAATGAACGGAATTATCGCTGCGAGGTTAATTAAACGTGCACGACTGGAATAGCGGGCGAAAACGGGAAACGGGACTAGTCGACAACGGCGTGGCCGGTGCTAGACTGGAAGACGTAACGTGCACGCAACTGGGACGAGCCTGTTTTCCAGGACTCGCCTCGCATTCGTACACGCAGCGCCCTCCTTTATTAAGCCAATGTACAAAGATTTTAAAATTTTATTCTGATTAAACTCTAATTTCCACTGCATTTTAACGACAATAATTACTAATAATCATAAAAAATCGTACTTTATTTATGTCTATTCATAAAAAAGAAAACAGGAAGTTAGTTGACTTCCTGCTTTATGTAATTATTTTGTTTACAGCAAGTTTACGTTCAACATCGTTTAGATTGAAGTACCTGGTGAATATTTTTTAAATCTTGTTGCTTTCCTTATAAATTCGTCGTCCTTTTTTCGTTTCTTATCCTTGCGGAAACGAAACATCAAGGGACTGAAGCCACCAGCCGCTAGCCGGCCATTTACCAACTAACCTCGAATCGAAGTCGACGGCCTTTGCCGCCTCATCTAGCAGCAGTGCCAACATTGCCGCACACAGATGTTGCAAATGGCATTGCTGCTTTTTTATTTTTATTTCCTGCGCGCTCAGTTCGTATGCTATCGCCATTCCAATTCCTCATTTCCCCATTCCTGTTCGTCCTCCTGCTTGACTGGCCTTACAGTTGCGAGTGAGTTCATCCCCAATTCCTCGCCATCCAACAAAACTCTTCGCGGCGTCTGTTCCTCAGTGCCGACCAGTTTCCGGCAGTGGTCGTTGTCGCCGTCAATAAAACCGGAAAACCAGTGATATTGTTAATTTTATTACGACTATTCCCAACGTTCTTCGTTGCCTACTTTTTCTCTATGATCTTTGTCCTCTTCGCTTAGTCCTTTATCTCTAATTAGCCAAAGAAAGTTGTAGTAATGAGACGCGAAGTTTGTTGAAAATCGATAAATATTTTTTATTGATTGTAAAATAAGTAAATAAATAAAATACGTAAACGTGTACTTTGAAATTCTTTATAATGCAGATAAATTTTACAAGCTGTTGACGCTCTAAAATCGGATACACCTCATCAAGCTGCTGTTAAACATGGTATAAACACACATTTTATTTGTGCTCCTTCATCCCGCTCTATCCCACCCTTGACAGACTGTGATCCTCTCTATTGCCTTTGCCGTGTGCTGTTTTTTTTTCTACGATTTTATGACTATTATTGATCGCACAGCCTGACGAATTATCCTGCGTGTCGTGCGTTGTTTTATAGCGCGCGCGATAGCAGCAAAAAAAACACGAGCAGATTTTATTCGCTCGTAAAATGCCAAACGGTTTGTTGCAGGCGCAAGTTTATAAAGTTTCAACTTTTGTTTAAACAAACAAGAAAATATGTATGTGTGTCTACATATTTTTATCGACTCTCGCTCGAAGAATTTACGCGCGGGTGTAAACGTCACAGTCGCAAAACAAAAAATAAAGAATTACAGGAAGCAGTAAAAGTTAATTTCGGTTTATTCAAGTTTATGTCAGATTTGCATTCACAGCTTACATTTTCATCGCTGTTGTTTCACAAACGTTTATCTATAAACTGTAGAGATTGTTAATTAACATGTTGTTAATTGCATAAATAACATAAAAGAAACAGGGCCAGTATGTTTTTTTTAATTACGTGCTCTGTGACATTCTCTTACGTAAAGTAAGGTAAAGTTATGCTGTAGATAATTACTTGAAGTAAAATGCGGGTTTTTAATTTACTCTATTACTATGATGAATGGGTTTTTAAGAGAGTAGGATAAAAAGTAAGAATTTGAATCAAATACTACAATAAATGAAGATTTAATTCAAATGTCATCAGAAAGGTTTTAGTCAGCAAATGGCAGATACAGTGACGGCGGGAAAGTATGAGGATGACGTGGACGTGGACGAAGTGGAGGCGGCAAAGGCGCTGAGCTGCACTCGATAATTAAGTAGCTCGCGTTTAATTAAATGGAATTGTTGGAATCGTCCAGTTTGCGGATAATTAAACCGATGCTTGCGAGTGTCGTTTTGCATTCAAAGTGCAGCTGCGCTTCAAAAATCCATCAGGCGCACACGAAGCACAAAAAGAACAAATCCAGGATAATTGAACCGGAAAAAGGACGCGCAACCGCATCAAAAACGTGAAAAAGTTATAAAAGTTGCATTAACTCTGTACTCACCGGACGAGGCCAAAAGGACATAAAGAGTTTCATGAATTCATTTCGTCTGGAATAAATGAGATGTCATTCAGTTCCTTTGCTCCATATTCGACGCCATTGTACACTTAATTGCTTTTTTATTTTAGTTTAATTTCAAATGGATTTCGCAGATTGTCGAAGACTGACTGTAGATCTGTATAAACGAATATAAATAGATGCAAATATCCTGAAGGTGGCAGCTTCGTCGTCACATAACGTCATTTTCGTGTTCGGTGTACGCTCCGGGGCTGGAAAGCGCGCTACGGAGGCGGTTTTCATTCACTTTTCTCGGCTGCTTCATCCTCAAGCTAGGCATCGTCGGTGCGGGAAGCAAAAGAGTGGTAACGACTCAACGCGCCAGATGCTGCCACCACGCCGATAATATTTCCACCTTTCACATGCGGCTGCTGCTTCTCTAACTTTGCCTCCCTGTGAGCAAAACGATTGCGCACGATAAGCGCACCAACGACTGTGTTTTCCGTACATTTCTCCCATTTTCACTTACATTACTTATGCTATTTTTAAATTCATCCTCCAACTCCTTGAATTTCTTTCGCTTTTGCTGATTGTACGCTAGCGGAATAACAACCTTATAATATTAAAATCCACTCTTCTTTTTAGTTACACAAAGTAATATTAGAAAATATACCAATATTTTTGGTTGTTTGGTAATTATGGGAGGAGTACTGTAGATAAGCTAGCAACATGCGTACATTTGAATAGAATAAATACATTAAGTGCTATAAGTAGATATCTCGATTCACGGCTGCGAGGGATAAAATAGGTGCGTACGTGTACTTTCAATTTTGAATCACTATTCCTTGAAAAGCGTTCAAGGAAATTTTATGCTTCAAGGGTATGTTGTCAAGAATTTAATGGTCTTTTTACAAGTGAAAGTATTATTTCAATATCTTTTATTGTTTTTGAGATATTGATAAAAATATGCATCGTTAATTCTGGGACGTAATTTTATTGATTCAGTGTTTAAATTAATATATTTTATTGTTTTAACAACTTTCAGAAGCATCCAGACGGATATCTTGTTAAAATTTAATGGTATTTTACCTACCAAAAGAATTCTTTTAATATCTAGAGTCGTTTTATACATATAAATAAAATGTGCACCTTTAAATTCTCGTATTTAAACAACTTTTTTTGATATCTATTGTCATTTTCGAGATATTCATAAAAATTTGCGTCCTTATTTCTGAGCTATATTTTATAGATGTTTTATTGTTTTACCAACTTGATACGCCATTTTGAGAGTTTTATGATCAAGAATTTAATGATCTGTTGCATAATAAATGAATAATTTTAATGTTTTATAGTTTTTGAAATATTGATAAAAATGTTTACTTCTAATTCTATATTCTGCGCTTAAATTAATGTTTATATTTATGTTTTATCAACTTGGCCTGGCATGTACCTTCTAACGCTTCAAGTATTAATTAACGCATTATGTTTATTTATTTAAAACATGGAAAATAATCGCCTGAGGGTGAAGCGGCGTCATCGTTATAGAACAAGACAATATGAAACAAATGTGACGCGCCCCTTCTGTTGAAATAACAAGATGACGTTATTCTCTTCATCCCCTTATCACATGTTCGCGAAGCACAAAAGCTGGAAATACCTGGATGCGCATACGTATTAGAATTCGCAACGAATATGGAATATGGCATCAGAATACACATGTTTGCGAAGGTACGTGTGCGTGAAGCAGTAGTAAATATGTGATGAGTATGCCCCTTGCTTGCTCCATGATGCTGCCTACAAACTCATTACATTCAGTTCAATTAATCTCTGACGTAGTGCATTATGATCCAATCATGCAGCTTTGCATCTAATCCCAGCCAATCAACTCTACCGGAAGTAGATTCAACCCTTCGGCTGAAGAGCCTGTCAAATGCCGAAATATCTTTCTTCTTCAAGATTTTCGGCGCAAATCAAATCTCATTATCAATGGTTGTTTGATTTTCAAAATTCATTAAGATTGAGCTAAAATGATTCTTGATACGTCTACGTTTAAAAATGCAAGTTGAATGTAAGTGACTTTGCAGTAAGTAATTCAATTAGCAGTAAATTAAAAATTAATCATCTTCAACGCAAATTTAACGAGGATCCATGAAGCGTACACGTAAATGGTACACCGCAGTGGGGCGATCTTAATTAGTTCGTAATGATTAATTAATATGCACCAATCGAGCAATCGATTCGAGATTGCAACACGATACGCGTGCTGCTGCCAAAGCATATTTAGCTCGTAATAACGTTTTAGTGACATTTAATATCATCCATAAATTAATACATTATGCGGAATTTGTTATTAGAAACCATATAGAGAATAACTTTATCCCGTCTGCATCCCCCGCATATTACTAATAATAATAGAATTCTCTAAACAAGCGAGTCGACATTTATAAGAGAACTTCACGTAGTTTGAATTGAAATCAAGTGGGGTATATTATTCCATTGTTTATTGATTTGATTTATGATTACTTCCTCTGTTCCAGCCGCTAACCAAAATTATGGAATGTGGCGGGGAATTCCGTAAGAATTTAGCAAATTCGCATTCCAGAACAATGTCCAACAACTAAAGGGTAAACGAGCGCATGCGAAGACTCTTACATGAAGAGATCAGCCATTGAATAAGGGGACAAAGAGGTCCAGGTTATGCTTAGATATTTGGCATTGCACAAGAGCTGGAATAGAATTAAGTGCATGAATCCTTCACGAACTATCCGGGAACTTGAATTTCATCGTCATTTAAAAGGCTCCTGCTGTGTTTGCTTCACTATTGCGATTAATTCATTGCGAATTTACAACAAGCTTAATTGACCTTAAAGCATATTAATTAGTAAGACAATAACAACATCCAAATATGCCAACAACTATTTTACATCCTCTCCTTCAGGATTTAGTTCCTAAATTTATTTATTGCCAATATCGTAGTTTTCAAAATCGTTGATAGAGATATAAAAGTATATTATTAAAACCAATTGTTAAGTTAGCTAGTTGTGTCCTGAGAGAGAAACTAAGGGAATTGCTCAATACCCCATGGAAAAACGGTCACACGTATGTGGCACACGCAGCAGATTGGCAAAAAACTATCCCAAGAAAAAAAGAAAAGACGAAAAACTGGAGTTAACGCCAGAGAAAGAGAAACTAATAAAAGTGCGAAGCGTTGGCTCCGTTAAAGTTCGAATTAGCTGGGAAGAGAGCAAAACATTTTCGTAAACGTATTTAGTTCCAGTTGCAGCATTAATTGTTTTCGGGAAGATCAAGGAACTCGATGAAATTCCAAAGTATTTCAAATAAGAAAAAAAGTCTTCGCAAGTTAATAAAACGAAATTGAATAGACTAAAATAATGTTTACAATTAGCTAAATGTTATTCCGTTTTATTAAGGGGATTTACAGGATATTTCAAACATTCTCAAGACTATTGCTTGTCCTGAATTAGATGCTTCCTTCTTCCTTGCTCTTGACTATTGACATTTCCTTCCAGCGACTTGACGCCGCGCCGACACGCGCCGAAAACTAATTAATTAGTACTGATTACGCCTAATGTATGCATTTCACTTAATTATCTGATTTCGCCCCTTTGTATAACTCAATGCAAAACTTTTGCGCGCGCTGTGTTCTTAACATCTTCGCCACTTTTGCTGTCTCAACTCATTCGTCCTGTTCCTTGGTTTTCATCAAGCTTTGAACATTTTCACTAAAATGAAAGCATTTTCGGCAAGTGTTTCTTCATTTTCTTTTATGCTGTATTCCCTACGGCTATTTGCTTCCGGGAAAGTGTGGGAATGCTTTAAACATGTTTTTCATTAGTAAGAGTGAAAGTAAATTGAGCGCCTGAAACTTGTAAATTTGTTTCTACGATTGCATTTAGAAGTACGGTTCCTCGCCTCGTGTACATTTAATTTCTTTGTTCCTATTATACGTTTGTACAGCATTCATCCGGATTAATTTAATTAAAACAAGCAAACAGATTCAAATGAATAAAATTTAAATACTAAAGCGTATGTATTCGCCATCTAGTTAAAATCTTAAGAATTACTATAACTAAAATCAGCTGTTTCTGTAGCTGTTTGTGACAATTGATCGTTAAAACGTTGTGCGGTGTGTTCTCGCGGTTATCTTTTTAATATTAGTGATTTATTAATGTTCATAGTTGTTAATTATCGGATAATGGCGATATAAAAATTCTGTTTTAATCGAAACCTTTGGTAAGCTTTGGCCAAGTCAAACATATATTTATTAACCTTGACAATGAAAATATTTGGGTTAAGCATAATTACAATAACAATGTAAAAACTTTTTACGCGCCTGTTAAATCATCATTGTAATATAGGCTAGCAGTGACACCACAGAACATAGTGAAACCAAAATAAAACAAACGCAACAAGTTCAAACACGTTACTGCACGTTACCACTCCACTCTTCTGAGCCAATCAGGAGAGCTTCCACGTTATCAAAGAATGAGTCAGCGCCAAGCAACGATCATCAGTGCAATCCGAATTATTCACAATATTCAGTTCTGCGTTTCAGCTGTGTTTCGCGGCGTGACGATTAGTGCAAAACGGTAAACCTTATAGAATGTGTTATCAGTCACACATTACGTTGGCAATAAGTGTATGATCAAAACAACAACACGATGGATTAACTCGAAGTTTCAAGACAATTCTAGAAGCAACAAACGTGACCAGTAATGTTTAAGATTATTCTGACGGTCATCTTCGGCGTTTTGATCGTCGTCTGCATGGCTAAGGCTGATGATGGAAATGTTCAAGAAGAGAATCTAGAAATTGGTAAACTGCCACACTGTGTAGAGGAAGAGGATAATGGGTAAGTGAAGTCCCTCAGGAGGTTATGTTATTGTTATCTGCGATGTTGTTTTATAATATGTGAGCGGCTTACAACAGTAATAATGTAATAGCATAAACAATGCTGCGTAGTTACATGCAACAATCTATGCTTACAGATATATATTAGTGAGTACATTGGATGGAAAATTGAGTGCCTTGACAGCAAATGGTGAGGTTGCGTGGGAAGTTGGTGCTGAAAATGGACCATTGTTGGCCTCCAGCATACAAAGTGTTGAGGTATTTGTGCTATTTTTGATAAGGTTGCAGTGTTACTATTGAAAATTGAACATTTACAGTTAACAAATAATGGGGAATGGGTTAGGATTATTCCATCCCTATCAGGAAGTTTGTATAAATTCAATGGCAAGACAATTGATGCCATTCCAATCAATGCTGATAATCTCTTAAAGTCTTCATTCTTATACTCCAGTGATATTGTCATAGCTGGTAATATTTGAAATCAATCAAATTATACTCTTATTAGATTTGTTGTGATATTTGCTATTGTAGGGGGCAGGGATGTTCGCACTTATGGGGTCATTGCTAAAACAGGAGAACTGCTTTATGAATGCTCCTCTGATGGTTGTCGTAACATAACGCAGATAGACGATGACGAATTTGATGATATTATTGTCATTGAAAGGAGCACAACAACAGTTCGGGCACACGAACCTCGAACCGGCGTAGAACGTTGGAACTTCAGCGTTGGGTATCATAATGTAAAAGTTCCACCTGCGAGTTGCATCAATTTGGATTCAGCAATTTCGTCGCTGAATATTACGGCTATTTTGCCACAAGGTATTTTGTGTGCTAAGCTCAAACATCACACCGATTTGCTGTGGCAGTACGTTTTCGAAACGCCAATTGTGAAGATATGGAAATGGGATGGACGTGACTTGAACGCAGTTGATGTCTTCGATCACGCTCGTCCCAGTGAGCATGCTATCGCGTCGCCTGGAATTTATCTGGGGATGCATAATAAGCAGCTGTATATACACGAATCGATGAAGATGTTGAAAGCGTTGCAGAGATATTCGCGAAATTCAAACGGTGAATTGGTCGAAACGAATTCCTGGACTCGTTTTCCGTGGAAACCTGTGCCAGCTGGTCATTTGCAAGATGAAGTTGATGATTCTACTGCATTGTCTGTTCTGTATAGTTCAAACTATGTGGATGGAAATGGGTATTACTTTTACACAGAGTTGGATGTGCAGCAAAGTAGTAAAGTGTTCTGTGAAGGCACTAATCATACTTCAAAATTGTATCATGCATTTGATGGTTTTCCATTTGGAAAGTAAGTATTCTTTGTATATTTGCGAAACATTGTAGTAACTTAATTTATTGCGTAGGACAATGTTTATTACAATTGGCTTCATTGTCATGACCGCTTTTCTTTCACAATTCAAAAACTTTTATTGGTGGATGAAACGCCCTAATGATCATATGGAAATGCAACGACAAGTAAGTGATACTCCATCTTTCGCGACAGCTGGTACCAATGCAAGTACGTCATCCATACAAAGTGTGTACAACGACGCTCGTCCTGTTCAGTCACATTTCTTGGCAAACTTCAATATTATTTCTCAACTTGGTAAAGGCGGTTATGGAATTGTGTTTGAAGTTCAACAAAAGATTGATAAGGCGAATTATGCTGTAAAGATAATTCCTCTTCCATTAAGGTTTGTAGTGTTATACATAAATGTAATTATCTGTATTAGTTGTTTGCTTACATTATTATAGAGAAGCAGCTCAGGAACGAGTCCTGCGTGAGGTGGTCGCACTAGCCAAACTCGACCACCCAAATATTGTACGTTATAGTACTTCTTGGCATGAGGACTCATTGCCTGATTTTTCGCAACTGCAACATATCAAAGGAGCTGCAGATGCGTCATTCTTTAGCAGTGATATTTACGAGGACGAGGATGATGAGACTGATGATGAAGAGGGAGTTAGCCGACCAGCAAATGGTGTTGCGGCTATCGATATTACGACAAGCAATGACACAACTGGGCTTCGCCGTCCAGAAACTGACTTGGACGACGATAGCTTTATTGTCTTTGAGGATGAAAAGTCAAAAACTAGAACTCGTTCGAATAGCACGCGTATAAGTATAACACCCGAAGATGAAACAACGTCTGGAACAACAAGTTCGGCCACAAAAAATTCAGAAAGTAGTGCTGCAAGACCTCTTTTAAATAATTCCTCGACTGCAATCACAACACAGAGTCGTTCTAGACGTCGCTCTAAAAGGTATTCAATTCACGACCAAAATGGTGATAAAGATAGACGCTTTTTGTTTATACAAATGCAACTATGTGATAAGATGACGTTGAAACACTGGATGGTACAGAACCAGAATCGTTGTCCAACAATTGTTTACGATATTTATAATCAAATCCTGAATGCAGTAGCATATATTCATCACATGGAATTAATTCATAGAGATTTGAAACCCAGCAATATATTTTTCAATCAACATAGTATTAGTCCACAAATCAAAGTGGGTGATTTTGGTCTGGTTACTCCTATGCAGGATTCCGGTGATAAAGGAAACCTGCATGGTACGCCCAAGAATAAGCATACATGTGATGCGGGTAAGTTAACACTTATTTGGTCCTTGATTTGAATGAGAGGGTTACTATTGGATTTATATTTGCAGGAACTGCATTATACATGAGTCCAGAACAAAAACAAGGCACTAATTATAACTATAAAGTTGACATATTTTCACTAGGGGTTATACTTTTTGAACTTCTTGTATTTTTTGGCACGGAAACAGAGCGCATAATGAAATTACAGGAATTGCGCCGTGGTCAATTCCCAGATAACTTTGAAAACACACATCCGAATGAGGTATGCAATTTACAATTTAAAACATCACATTTAATTACATATATTGTCATTTTTAGTATTCTTTATTAAAGTTAATGTTGTCAAAGTCTCCGCAAGATCGACCATCAGTGATTGACATAATGGGGAAAATTAAAACTTCAATTAAAGTACTTCAATAATTTTCTAAAGTCCGCTATGGTATTTACTGAATTTTAGTGTATGTTAAGATTATTTAAAAAAATTAGTTTCCAGTTAACTCGATTTAATTAGTCCTGTGTATTCACGGGATATTTGTTGTGGCAATGAACAATGGCCAAATGGAAGTACCTGAGGCACTTCATATTCATAATCATTTATTATTTAGTTCAACCCTAAACTTTAAAATAATGTGATTTGTTCCTACTATCACACATGAAATATTTATTCCCAAATTTATTATTAAGCATTGAGAATCCAGCATGCAAGTATCATTCACATCCGTTCATGGTAAGATACATATTCTTAATATTTTATAGTATGTGATATGAAACTCTTAGAGATTGTAGTTAATAATTAGGCATTTATAGGAATTAAGAAACAGATCTAATTTCGTTAGTGAATTTCAAATGATGTTGAATAATAAGATGATAAATTCCAAGTTCTTCATATATATATATATTTAGAAATATAGTACTCCTATCAACAATTCCATTGATAACAAATATCATACATATAGAGAGAAATAACAATGCACACATTTTGCAAGCACTTGATGATGATGGGTAAGTTACAGCATGTCATATTTACATAGAATTCACTTCACATTCAATAATTAGCATTAAACTATATTTTAATTACAACCATTTATATTTGACACTACTTATCATTCTGAACGCATTTGAATATTTATAGATATAATTCGGTTCAAGTAAATAGAGCAAAATGGTGAAAACTATATCTGATGCTTGAAAGTAATTAATTAATAACTATTTGCGTTTTAGAACACAACCTTGGCGCGTTAATTAATCATTTGACAAGCGATTTGAAATGCTATTATATTTATCACGCGTTCATATACAGTAAATTTAATTTAAATGAATTTACAATGAGCAAACATTAATTTGAATGAAACCTACGCAATGGAAGTTGCCTCTCTATTAATGGAAGTTGCATATTTCTAGCTTAGTGATAACTTAATTAATTCTTATACCTGGCAATTGTTTTCAAATTTTGGTCCCAAACTCAAAACAGTAATTTAGCAACATGTTAGAATGATACTGCATGCACTATTTCGAACGATGCTACGGGTGTTCTCTATTAGTTACGTTAAAGTATAGGAAGTTAACAACATCTAGGTGGTTATTTGAATACAATCAATATGTTTGATAACAATTAAAAGGTATGCACCGATCGCAAATTGATAGTTACGCTAATTGCTTACCTAGCGACATCATAATCAGCTCTAATAATTAAAGGCGTTTCTGTGTTTGTTTAATGTTCATTAAGCGCTTGTATTATGATGTTTATATCCGTTTCGTAAGCTGTACAGAAAGATGAATGCTTTTAGTGTTCGTTGTTTTATTCGAGTCGATTTGTTTCGTGTCATAGCATAGAAAATATATTATATTGTGTATGATGAAGCATGATGGTACTTGACAAAAATAATGATGTTTTGCGCTTCGTGAACTTTTGTAATGCGATATGATATGAAAAACTTATAATCAATCTTAACGGAAAAAACGGTTCTATTGTCTAGGTACTACTGGGGCGGACAAACTCATTGGCTCTACACATGTAACAAAAATATCTAAACAAATTAGATTATTTTCTCACCAACGGCGTGTCGTCTTTCTTGGACGAGCCGTCCAGTGGCGATGGCACCTCATACTTACTGTTGCTGGACGTCATCTCCGCGGAATCGGCCTCGGTGTTCCCGAGACAGTACTTGCAGCGCATCTTCGTATCATCTCCTACTTTCACCGATTGCATGATAATGCATAGCGTCAGGAAGGAGACCACGAAGAGTACAGAAGGCACTGATGCGGCAATTATGAGTTGCTTCCAGGTTTTTTCCAGATCATAACGTGCGACGACGCGTTCCGAACTATTCTGCGAAGTTTGATGGTAATTATAGAAATTAATCAATATATAGAATTTTATGTGTGGTTATTTTAGTACTTATAGGCGAAGGCGATATGAAACTATTGAGACTGCATACAGGAAGAGTACGCACATAAATTAATTAATGGAATTATGCGCACTCGTAAAATGAAAGCGAGATCTTCAATTAATTAAGCTAATGACACTGTCACCAAACAAATGGACAGTGGGCAAACAGAAGCGAAGCGCTATCTGATATTCCTAAAGTGGGCGAGCGTCCTTGTTAAATGGGAAAACAAGGAAGAGAGTGCAATGTGTTTGTGTTTGAATTGGCATTAGTTTCACACGTATCTCGAAAAAGTGCTATCAAATAGGTTCAAAGTAGAAATAGTTTACTTGAGGATCGCTTTACATATCCTTTATTATCCTGCTGTTGGAGGGCAGGATATATAAGCATGTTATACATACGTGGTCACCACTTTGCATGGAACGCACTCATTATGTTGGGAATTCTGTAGTAACTTACTTTATTGTAGTAGCAGGGAAAGCGCGATTGCGCTGTTTGATTGCGACCATCGCGGCCGTTTGTATGCAGAAAGTCTCGGCACTCGCCACGCAATGTATTCACGCATCCATCGAGATTGATAAACAGCTTCGAGTGGCTATAAATGGTGAGATTCGCCTGCGGTGGAATGTATTTCAATGATGAGTCCATGAGTTGCCTCCACTTGTTGCGAATTTTCCAAAACGATGTGAAATTCATCGAGGGTTTCGGTATGTCTGTCGCATTATAAATTGTGCCATTTACGCAATCGATACCACTGAAAAACAATTTGCATATGACAAATAATTTTTCTAGAAATCAATATAACAGAATGTGAAACGTTTAGCGTAGGTAATCAAAATAAATGCGTCTAGAAGAAGTAACTGAAAAACTACTTCAGAACTCTGAAGCAATTTATCAATTTCATCAATAGCTTTCAATCAAAACTGTCAATACTACTATACGTAATTTTACTCGAAACGTTCATGCGAAAGCCTCATAAATTATTTATACGCAATATTTGGCCATAAAAATCATTATCGATTTTTAATCATATTCCAACGTTACGAATGCGTAAACAAGCAATTTGTTTGATTATAACGTAAACATCGACATTTTAATAATTTCTTCGTTGTAGCGTGGAGAGCGGCACTAAATGACCCAAAGACCAAGTTAATTGATTGATATCTGATAAAAAGTCAATCATGGATGAGTCACAACGAATGTGCCGGCATGAATTTTCACTGGATGTTAATGTGTGAGCTATGAAGTTACGATCGCAATCAAGCTTGACCGAGGACGACTAAACTTATGGTGTATACTATCAACTATGTCGTCGCGTGGATGAAGTGCGACGACGCCTTGCCGCCAACCACATGATGCACCCACACAACCAGCTCCCGTCAGAACGGACATCATAAATTCGTTGTAATGCATTTATCGATTACGATATACAACGCTTCTCTGCAACTTTCTACGCTTGCAGCTCGCTTCGTTTACTATTCTGGGGTAAGTTTTGACTATATTATTTGTTCCCAAACGGTTTACTTCATTAATTTTGAATGTAACTAAATTATTAGTTGAGTTAATCTAAAATAGTCTTCATTTATTGACGCTTTGAAGCAGAAGCAATGAGTATTAATAATACTTATTAGATGACCGTAATCTTTGACGCGCGGTTAAGTGGCTATTAAATTTTGAACGCCTTGAACGGATTTTATTTTTAAATCCAATTTCACAAAATGGCGGAAAGGGTATTTATTTTCCAATGAATTCTGTGAACCATTAATGTGAAACAGCGAAACCGTTTTGCCAATCAAAACGAAGACGACGGTTTTTGTGTGCTAAAATGCAAAACGTATGCGGTGTGTTAAAGGAACACACAACACGAGTGAGTGGCACGCAACGTAAATGACCTTTCAAAACGAATTAGCACGCTGGTGGCGGTTGGCGTGCTTATTCTGTTTTATTAGCACCCGCCGTAATGCAAAGGGAAACTCCATATCGTCGAATATTCATGAGTTTTGTTCGAGTTTTTTAGCTGTTTACGTGGTTGGAAAAGCCACCACTGCGTTACAATTATACCTACAAGTTTCAAGAAACGCCTAATTAACTAAGCTACTATTGAATTATACTACAAGTACTTTGTCCTTTAATAAGTCACTACAAATAGTGACCAATCAATCATTGGTAACATACTAATTTCAGTTGGAAAACAGTACTTCCTGAAAAATCCAATTTGACAAATAATTTTGCGATTTGTCAGTCCTCTTGTTAATAATATATAAATTGAGTAAACATTCATGTGCTTCATGAACAAAATGCAAACGATCAAGATAAAGTTTAACACGCAAAACAAGTTGGAATCAATTACAGACGAATGAAACCAACTATTTTAAATACAAATACTGACGTAGAATAATCGAAAACACGAAGGCAATTAATAATTAATACTAATTATTACCAATAATCAAAGGGCCAATATTGACAAATTATTAATACTAATATTGAAATACGCACAAATGCAAACAATTCAAGTGATTAATATTGCAAGAAGTAAACAAAGAGTTCGTACCTGATAGTAGATCCATTATGCGCAATCGTATAACATGAAATCATCAAAATCTCTTTTGGATTATCTATCCAAACTGTTTTCGGTGTAATTTCATCGCCTGGTTCATTACCGTTCATGATATTTGTTGCAATAATACTTGAACAACTAACCGTGTGTACTGAATCGTCCATAGTTATGTAAATATTACTTCTATTTGTAATAATCTCAGGACAATAACGATCGCAACTGAATGCTCGCTTGATTTTCACGCATCTCGAGCCTTTGCATTCGAAGAAGCCGCTAAGTTTCGTATTGTCCTTATCGCTATCAAGCACCAATCCATCCGCCTTGTGATGGCACTGATAGATCTCAGAAAAGTTGGTGCAATGTCCCAGGGAGCAATTAAATACCCCACTGAGGGTTGCACATTCGCTACCATTGTTACAATTATACCGCTTTAACGCTGCGGTATTTACTTGCGGACAGGCGATGGTCACAAAACCGGTGCAGTTTTGCATTTCGATATTGGTGCCGTTTTGACGAGCGGTCACATGAATTTGTGGACAAAACCCCGACGCTTTCGTCAGACACCATTCACTGCACGATGCCCAACTGCAATTGTTTATAAGACTCGTATTAATCGTCTGGCACATTACCGGAGTGCGTTCGAAGCCGGAATGGAATGCTTTGTATGCCGGAATGTACACTGCAACGGTCAGATAGATAAGGGATACACTACTGAAGACGACAACCATTTGACAAAAGCAGATGCTACCGCAAATTCGCTTATCCTGCTGAGGAATGATGCGCGGTTTGCACTTGTTACGCTTCCCCATTGCGTGTCAGTGGAGGGTTTTTCGTATGCTCGAAACACTACTGAAAGACACCAGCAAGTAGGATGTCAACTTTCCACTATCATTTTAGTGTTGCCGTGGTGCGCGTTGCGATGCTTCAAGACGAAGAAGTTGTTAGTCGGAGCGACGCCGGCACAAAGCGTCGCGACGCTCATCACGGTCAGCGCGCCGACGACATATTCGAACTGAACGCAAGCGCATTGTTTTTTAGCGTTTTATGTGCGCTGTTGCTTTTGCGCTACGTGCCTAAATATCCGTAACAAGTGCGTACACGTGGCACACGCGTTTGTCGACCACTAGAACTTGCGCCGCAGAAATCGCCGTCTATATATGGTGGTCACTCAATCGACGCCGACGCTGTCGTCGAGGAAATTTATGGATTATTTCAAGAACGCGAATCGATCGCGTCCTCGCGCGTCCCACTAACATAGATGTTCCGTTCCTCTGTTTTTTCAGTGGACAAAACTCGACGTTTATTGATAAAATATGGCATTGACGTAATGCGAATAACGTAAGTAAGTAAGCACTGCAATTAACAAATGGAAATATGCATCCGGGTAAGAAAGGAAATAATCAATAATCAATTTGTTTATGAATTGATTCATTAACTTTGGTCTAAATGTAGAACTGCGATGAAACGAAATTATCCACTTAGTGATTTTTTATTCAAAAGTGCAATTGCAAAATAAATAATGTATGTATAATTACAACTCGTTTTGAAATTGTAATATTTTTTCTTGAACGCTTGAACGTGATATATGGCAATTATATGATCGATTTGCTCATTTAAAAATAAGTTATTTGCATATGCACTGAATATATTCAAAAGATAACAAAGAAATTAACTTTCTAGCGGTTTACTCTAATCGCACAATAAAATTAAAATACAAAGCGAATTTGTAATGAAACTCTTAATTTATTGAACAATTATATAATATAATAATATCATCAGCATCATAAATATTTTAAGAATTAATAAGTAATAGTAATGAATACACTATCTCATTAAATATTTCTTTATGCAATTGGTTATTAAATACTTGTACTCGTATTGCAAAACAGGGAAACGTATTCTTCATTCAACGTCATAACAAATCTGGTGAAGTCTAATAATACAATGCAAAGTTACAATACGTAATTGAATTTAAAGATATCTAAATATTCGCTTGTTATAGATACGAAGTTAATATCTCTTTGTACTAATAAATTGTGTGAGCACTCATTTAGAATCGGCTAAAATACTATGGTAAAATGCTTATACTAATCTCGATATTCTGCTTTTCTAAAAGAAAGCGATCAATTCTATGAAATTAGATGAGTGCTTTCACAATTTATCGTTGTAATAATTCATGCAACAGGCATTTGTTTTAAATATTTCTTATCTCATTTAATTTAATATTCTTCTTCAACCTTTAAATATTCCGTATATAATTTTGTTCATACTTGCTAAATATTCAAAAGTAGCAGATGTTAAGGCAGTTACTTAGGACAATTTTATTTAGTTTAATTGTATTTTGTTGTTCTTGAGTTTAATTCATAATTAGTTGTTAGATTGTAACGTGTTGAAGGTATCTGCATTTCATTCGATCAATCATTATTCAATTTGTTATAATACAACAGTACAAATAGTCTCCGCTAAAAAGCTTTGCGCAGTAGAATTTCGTATTGGGCGTTAATTTGATTAAGATTTGCTTGCATTCGTCAATCAATTGATTGGTAGGTATATATATAATTTTAATTATTTATATTATTACTTTTAGGTAAAAATTTGATGCGAGAAGCATTTTATTATATATGTATCCGAAAACGAACAAAGGACGCGGACGATTTGAAGACACTCACTTGTTCGCTTGAAGTCGCTGAGTTGCTTAAAGTCAAAATTGACTAAAAATTGCACTTGCAATTCGACTACATAATAGCTTCAATTATGAATTCGTCAATTCAATCGACAATTTCAACATGGAATGACTTTAAAATTAATTTATAACAAGTTAGTTGCTTTCTTTTCTCTTCGCGTTGATTTATTTAATTTAATAACAACTTTCGCATTGTGCAAACTGAATATTTTTATTTGATGTTAATATTGATGTTGATGCCCCATTTAATTAATTGATTTTGTCCCCGATTTTTATATTCAATTTGACACTTGCTTAAGTTGCTCAAGTCCATAAGAAACCTCAGTTAAATTAGATATTCTACTATTATTTTACTACTCTAGTTTATTATCTGCTAGGCTACGTTATTAATTGTATTTATTATTGGTAAAATTCAACAATTCGATTTCGGTTCATTGTCGCGTATTTTAGTTTATTTATTTAAGATTAAAGTCGATAAGGTTAAGACGAATTCGTGTCCGATTCTCGCGTAATGATGATGATTTTAAATTGATAAAAACTTAAAGAAATATCTAAATGTTCATTAAGAGACAATATTCCTATTTCAAAAACTTTATCTTAGTTGTTATTTTTCTCTAACTGTTTCATTCACTTTAATTATTATCACTAGGTAATTCTGATTAATTAGAATCTAGAGTTTTACTACTTTTTCGACTTTACAGCTACGTCTACAACTTTTACCAACTTTTTGTCTTAGTAATCGCAGTTTTTACTATTATCACGAATACTATTTTCGCCATTCATCTGCTAGATTCTATCTACTAAGTAATAATTTAAACTGAGGATTTCTTACATATCGTCTCGTCAAGTCTTTGGAAGGCTTCCATTTGTTATTAATAATCCATGTCATTTTATGTTGAATTTATCGCTTGCTAGACGAATGCAACGATTGATGCTTATGTAGTTTTCAATTTGCGCTAGTAGGTGTCATCTTCGTATTCGTCATCCCTACAAATATTTAATGTTATTAATTTTAGAAATATGGATGGATTTTGGAGGAAGGGTTGAAACGTACTCGTTGGGAAAATGGTGCATGTACTTGTGACAAGCGCGTCCGCAGCCAGGACAGTACCAGTAGCTGAGCACGCCGATGGAGGCGGCGAAGATGATATTCGGAATGGCAATGGAAAGGACGAGGTGACGCAGCGTGTCGTCCCAGGAGTAACGTGCGACCACCATGTCCGGGTATACTCGACTGTAGTAGCATGGGAATGGCGTACCTGTCGCCTCGTAGCCGTATTGCTTGGCGAAGCGAGAGCAATTAACACTCGGCGGATATCCGCAGCCCTCGGCGTTGATGAGAAACCGCGTATCGGCGACATCCCATTCGAGCGGGATCGGCGGCCGATAATCGCGAAACGGCACGCGCGAATAGTTCACGTAGATCTGATGGCAGCGAGTTGCCTCGCGCGTACATCCCTCCCGGCAGGATGCCCACGAACAATTCTTCAACCCTTCCGCGTAGACATGCTGCGCCGTCACGCAGGTCACCGGCTCCGGCTCGTAATCGGCCATCAGACTCGAGATGGCCGGATCGACGACGAACGGGATGAGGAACAGGAACGCGAAGACGGACAGGATTGCAGTGGTGCCGAGACACAGCGATGCATAGAACTTGGCCGACTCGGCGATCGAGATCAGCTGCACCTGCTTATCCTCCATCCTTCGGGGTTGCGCGCGCGGTGCTAGCTCTTCATCTAAGTTGAGAGTGCACTTTTGGTTCTAAACTTAAGTCAACACGCGGCTAATCACTTCCTGCGTTTCTCCGCAGGACAACAGCTCCGTCGTGTGTGTAGTCTGCGGATAGTGCGTTTACTATTCATAGAGGATCAATCCAAGCGATAAGTTTAAAGCGACTGATTGTTCATAATCCTACTCAACAGTAGTTTTACTTGAAATATCGTGTGGTTCGGTTGCCCGTTCGCTGCGCAACTATGCGGTATTTGCAATTAGAGTGTGTATGTAAGTAAGAGAATTAATATGTGACGCTATTCCCCTTTGGAGCGCAGGTACAAGGTATGCGCGTCGGCATCTAGCCTCGATCCATAAGGAGGGGAACGCCTGCAATCAAAGGACAAACAAGATAATTATGAAAACCATTTCAATCTCTCTAAGTATTATATTACAATGTGATCAAAAGTATTCAATCGCTTAATCTTCAAAGCTCTTGAATTTTGTAATCACAAAGATTGTTCAGCCAAATTGGCTAAGAGCTCACTTAGAAATACCTACATTAATCAGGACTCTTAAGTAAATTACCACACCATTAAAAAGACATTGCGCATGCGACGAATTCACCATTCTCAGACTGTTAAGGAAAAGTAGTAAAGCGAACGGTCAGAAATACAGTTAGTTCAATATTCTAGAGAAATTCGCACACGAGGCGCGTTTGTCCATTTAATTCAGTTCAAGTCTTATTGCACAAGAGAGCGATCAGAGCAGTAATAAAGCAGAGTTTCGTTTATTACAGTTTGACACACTTTCCACGCACACACACACACACCGCAGACGCAGAGCGGCGGCTGCCCCTCGATTCACCACCGCCCACCATCATGCAGAAAACCTCTCTAGTAACGTGTCGTGTGCCTAGGCATGCTGGTAAGGTAATTAAGACTGGACTAGACTGAAACCAAATGGATTAATAAATAACTGTTTTCTATTTGAGAAGTTCTCGCAGCAAAGAAAACGTGAGGGTGCATTTTATTGCTATGAAATTGCTATCCAATCACACATTCCGAATCACCATTTGAGGATTAAATAAAGCTACATAAAAAGTTTGGATATGCGTGTATAAACAAAGCATGGTAATTTGTTTGCGTTGATGATTGCTAATACGGGTTTCATGTCCTTCGGTAATACAACTTATGCATTATGCTGTATGTTGTAATGCAATGTTGGTGGGGTAATGACTGGTTTGATTAAATAAAATAGAGACAAATGTATTACACTCGTGCACTTCGAACAATGCACACACTGAGTCGTATTGGAGGCGGCAAGCAAACGACGAGAAGGACAAGCAAATGTATCGAACGCACTACACAACTACTGTACCGTGTAATAAAGCGTACAATGTTGCATTATGCGGCTGTGAAAGTCAACATCATATACATACTAAATCAATATGCATGCGGCATTTTGCGTGACTGCGGGGACAAGCAAACGATCGCAATAACTATACAAATCAACACATTGCCTGATAGTTTAGCCCATTTAGTACAAGGCGAAAATACCCGCCATATTTTGCGTAAGTATAAAAAATTGCTGCATTATGAGCAAAGTTGGTATCCCAATTTTTATTACTTCTTTTAATGGCACATTAGAGACTGCAAGTTGAACCAAAGTTACTAAATTGATTTTTGCTTTGGTTATTTTGTTGTTCAAGTATGAAAAGTATGTTTAAGTATTGATTATTAGGGCAATTCTGATAAATTAACACAATTGCGGGTTTTTACATGTTTGTTACGTGCTTTAAATTGGGGCCAGTTATGTGTAAAGTTGAAACAACGGTCATTAATCAGATCGTAAAAAGAAGTAAGCTTTATTTTAGTTTTTTGTACATACGTTTCAATGCAATTATTTTTGAAAAGAAGAAATTGTGTGGCAGGAAATGCGTGTGCATGATGGCAGCAACTTACGTGACTGATCTCAGAGTGCCATGATATTGTTACCGTTGCCGGCGTCCGCCACGTTATTCGCGGAGGCACTCTTCTCGATGCCGCCCTCAGCGTTGACGCAACCGTGGAAGCGCATCTTGGCGTCGTCGCCGACTACCACCGTGCGCTGGCAGAGAATGAGCGTGAGACATGAGACGATAAAGAGCACAGTGGGCACGACCGAGGCGAAGACGAAATGGCGCATTGTCGTCTCGAGGTCAAAGCGCGCCACCACCGATGTGGTGTCCATCGTTGAGTAATAGCAGGTAAAACGGGCACGTGCATTATGATCGGTACCGTCTTTACCATAAACACGCAAGAATTCCTTGCATTCGTCCCGCAGGGTATTGACGCACCCCTCGAGGTTGATGAGCAGCCGACTGTCGTTGGCAATGATAAGATCAGGTTCCGGTGGACAAACTACCCTCGTATCATCGAGGGGCACCGTGTTGAAGACGCTCAGGTAGCTCAAGTAAGTAAAGTTGGTCAGGTCGCTAAGAATGTTGTTTGCCAGCAAGGAACCATTGACGCAATCCACGGCAACTACACCACGCGTTTCGTTGACTATGTTAAAACATGACGCCATCATTATCTTATCCTGCGACTCGTTCCATATCTCCTGCTCCGTGTCCAGCACTAACGCTCGCTGACAGTTCGATAAATACACTTTGTCACCGCTGAGCAGGATTACGTTTTTATTACGGGTTGGGATATCTACACAACGACGGTCACAATTATAAGGGATGCGTATGCGTTCGCATGTTCCCCGGTTACAGCTGTAGAGGCCATCGAGATCAATGCAGGTGATTTTGCCGCGTCGACCCGAACACTTTAACGGTGGATCCGTATCTTTAAATATGCATTCGAACGCGTCAGTGATATTGATGCACATCCCCGCCGAGCAGTTGAAGGTACCAGTAAGATTTTTGCACTCGTCAGCAATGCAGCGGCTACGTTTAGCATTCTCCTGGTCGATGCCGTAGCATGTTTTGTTTGCTGTATTCGTACAGTTCGCCAGGAGGATACTGGACCCGTTGTAACGTAGATTCACATATATTTGCATGCAGGCCCCAGATGTTTTACTTAGGCACCACTCTCCACACGAACCCCAGTCGCAGGTTTCGACTTGCTTCGCCTGGGTCGTGGTGCACATCACCGGCTGCTCCACCATGCCGTATTTCATCGCGCGTGTCGATGGCACGTACACTGCCACTGTGAGGTAGACGATGGCAACGCTACTGAGGACCAGGGTCATCTGGCAGATACAGATTGTACCGCATATCCGACCATCCTGTGGCGGGATGATGAGGTCCTCCACGGGGATCGGTTTCTTCTTCGGCATGCTGCTGGTCTGCACTCGAACTCACATACACACTGCGAACCACAATTCAGCACATCATGGTACTCGAAACGAACGCGATTTTAGCGGTACGATGATATATGGGACTCGGATCCGCAGGCGGCACACGGTGTGAGCAAGTGCTGCATGCGCCGTTATTCGCAGCGCGCACCTCACCGCCGCCCGTACGTCACGTCCTCGATGGCGCTGCGTGTCGGCCCAACTACGTCCCCGATACCAGAGGGTCCCGATCAATATTCCACTGCGCCAACGGAGGCAGCGGCGGCGGCTGCGGTCTGTGGAATCGATAACAACACATACAACCCCGCGCGAAGAACGTGCAGGAACGGGATTCACACGCAAACACGTGCAGTGAGGCGGTCACGATTGGAGGAATCGTGGATCGCCGGTCAGGCATCGTGCAATAGCGGCAAACGCGTAAGCAATCTTCGCGCTGTAAGAAATTCTAACGAAAGATAAGATTGCAATTGCACAAGTGCAATTTAACAACAATAACAATAACAATATTGGCAAGGAGGAGAGCGCAGACGAAGTAGAAGTGAAGGCAAGTGCATGGTGCGTAAAAGTGCGTAGAAAAGGAGCGTTATTTACCTGGTGTGTGGCCGCCGTCGTCGTCGCCGTTTGTCCGCACTTCCGCGCGCGGCGAACGGAGCGTGGCGCGTTCGTGTCACATGGGGCTCCGGTGGCAGACGCTCTCCGAGTCATCTGGCGGGGGCCGGTACGAGGATCGATACGACAAATATAGACTGCAGTGCCCTGAATACCAGCATGCCCACCGCCGCCTCTGCCGCCTCCGCCGCCGATAGCACCTAGTACGAAAAGAGCGCGCGCGGCGCACGAGCAAAGCGGGCGAACGCGCGAAGAGTGTTGTGTTCAAGGAGCAAGCGGAACGCAACACACGCCTTACGCGAAGAGAGTGGGCCCAGGTCCGAGCGAAGAAAAAGGGGGTTTGTTGCGTGTGAACGCAAGAGGACTAACTAACTCCTGGCTCCTGGCGAGTGTCGCGCGCGCGACCTAATCCGATATCGCTGCTGCCGCCGCCGCCACCACCGTCGCAGCCGCCAATTGTGCAGTAGTGTGTGCTGCAGCCCCGTCGCGAGCTGAGTGTATGCGCGCGTTTGCACACCGTTTTTGGTTAAGCATTACGTCCGACTTGCGAATTTACTCTTCTCTGGCTCAGTGCGGCACTTGGCCAGCGCAGTGCAGAAGGAAAAATCGGGGGCAGTGCGTCGTCCTCGTCCTTTTCGTCCTTTTTTTGACAAATTCGAGCACATTTAATACCTTTGCACATACAAAATTCTAGCTTAACTTCACTTGTCCTTTCCGTCCTTTTTTGGGGGACGAACATCTATATTGTGCCTATATTTAGTGTCCTAGGACTAGGACTAGGACTGTATGCTAATTCAAGAATGACTCACTCTTAAAGTGCAAACCATTTCAGGCCAATCGCAGAAAGCAAAGAGAAAGAAATCAAACAAAAAGGAAGTGGTGCATCGAAAGAAAAATTGGCAGGCAAGCACACGCCGCGCGGTATGTAAAAGTAGTCCGCGCGTTCGACATCATTGTCGGTTCGTAACGCGGTTGGAGGCGGTCGCAGATGGTGGGGCCGTCGGCACCGAGCAGCAACGAGCGTCTTAGACCATGGAAGAGGATCCCGGCCAGCAGCAGACGTTCAAACAGAAAGTGCTGTTCTACATCACCGCCTTCTTCGTGCTGCTCGGCACGTTCAGTCTCTTCTCATTCCTGTTCCTCGTGCCTTTCGTCATCGACCCGGCGTTCACCACCATCTTCATGGAGTTTGACGAGACGCCGGCGTGGTGCGTGACGAAGGACACCGAGCAACGGCTCGGAGTCTCCAATTGCACATGGTCGTCCTGCCGCGAGGGCTGCACCAAGGACACGTACGCGTGCACGCAGATCCGCGTCAACTACAAGATCATGCCTTCGGACTTTAACTTTTCTCTGATCACCCTGCCAGAGCCCACGGAGGAAACGCCGAATCGCCGACGGAGGCGAGGTGTGCCCATCGAACCCGGTCCCTCCGATCTGAATTTAGACTACGACTACTATGTATCGGAAGCGGAACCCACCGGCCTGATGGGCAACGATTCGGAGTTTTACTATGTCGGGGCGAAGCTGCTTCCGAATGTTAAGGGTTGCGGTTACCCGCCGATGCTCAATTGCTCCATTTGGCTCAAGCGCTACCAGGATATCGGAACGAATTTCACGTGCTACTACAGCCGCGTGGATCCCGGTCTGGTCATTAGCCACCTGGACATGTGGCAGGTGTACATGAACCTCGTCTATGCCATGGCCATTCCCATTCCGTCGTTTATTCTATCAATTATTTATCTCACATTTGCCTACTTCAAGATCTACAGCGAGGACGAAGAAGCCGTCCCGCTCGAAAAGAACGCCGAAGCGATGGACATGGAGGGTGAGAGTGTTCCGGACGAAACGCCATTGCAGCCAACGTCCAGCGGGATAACGCCGGCCAGTGAAGCGTTCCGCGAAGACCTGGCTAGCTTCGGACAGCATTTCAAAGTAGCGATGGCGGATGAAATGAGCCGGGAAAGCTTTGTGGATGGGGTCGCTAACTCAATTTCTATTCCTGGGTAAGTGCATTACTTTTTTATTACCTACCTAGTAGTTAGTTAGGCACAAATTTCACTCCACTATACAATCAATCAATTAGATTCGATTGATCGTAGAGGACATTCGACCTTTTTGAAAATTTAATAGATTCAATTACACCACTAAATTAGTGGAAATTCCAATGTTTCTACCCACACTATTGACTGACTGCTCTTGACGCAGTGATGATAATTACGAACGCTGTTTGTATCCAGATGGGGTACACTGAGTGAGTGACATAACAGGACGTTATACGTTCGAATTCATTACATAACGTCAGAGTGCCGCTCCTGCTAACAGGAGCAGTCAATGCTCACGGTGGTGGACCTTAAATATTATACCCACACTTTTTGAATATATCTGTCAATCAATCGCGTTCGCTTAGGCTCGCGTGTAATCGATGAGGATTCCAATAGCTCGTAAAAATTCCTTCGTGTAACCCCTCGGTTGTACACATAGCGTCCGTATTTTATTCAAACTTCTCTCCTTCAACCATTCTCGGCAATTCAATGTTTGTACCTTTCAAACGCGTGACATACGTGATTGCTCAAGTCATTGGAATTGAATGCACGAAATGCACGTAAATAGCCCCAATGGATTTCAGCTATCATTTTATAACTTTTCCATAAAATTCTTGCTTTTATGACCCATCTTCATATACTTTGTGTTTATATTTGTCGAATTCGGTTTCAATATTGATTGGGCATAGTTTAAAAGTTTTATTTCCCGAGTACTATTAATAGAATTTAATAACATACAAGTAAATGTTATTTCTGTTCTTTTAGGAATTTAACAACAATGACGACAAGCATCTCAATGACGGGCGGGCCAATCGCCGACATTTAATCGCACACAACAAGCGCGGGCCAGACGCCGATGTTGTTCTTCTTGTTGTTGTTGTAAAACGATGCAACCATTTAGCCGAGATACACACGCAATTTGTGCTTGGAGTCGACACGAACGAATGAAGAAGCTCAGCTTTTTAAGAGCTTGACGTGAGGCGTAATCGAGTTTCTCAATGTTCGTGATTGAATCGAATGAAACGTGCGCTTTTCATTGTCTCTCAGCACACACTCACCCACAGTTGTTATACGTCATCGCCACCGCCGCCGCCGCCGTCTCAGGCTTGTGTATTTTCATACTTCTTTTTGATAATAATAATAATTGAGCGCTTAAAACGTAAGGTGTTAGAGACGATAGAGACGAGAGAGCATTCATGACCATAAGGCTATACGAAGGACGACAGAGAGAGGGTTGTCTATTTCAAATGCACACAGGATACGAATGCACTTAGCCTTTCACGCGCTGCAACGCTGTACATAGAATTTTTCATTACTTGAGGAACAAGCGCTGAAGAAGGCAAATGGAGATGAAGGAGCTGCTGAATAAGCGATTGTTAATTATTGTAATCTATTTATCGCTCGTTATTCATCCATATATAGTATCTCTGATGAAACAATTTTTCAAATTTTACGTGTGTTATCGCTTTTTCCACTATGACAAATAATATGGATCCTTGGTAAGAGAACGAGAAGCAAAGAAGGAAGAAGGATGATGGGAATTAATGTTTTTTGGACATTATTCTGGACGTACAATACGAAGTTAGAAAACTGAGAGGAAACGGGAATATGAATTTATCATAACTGGGTTACGAAATGTGAAATGGGATGAAGGGAAACAGAATGTTTCGCAGAAATGAAATCAGCACATATACATTATAATCTCATATCGCCCGCCTACTAATAGTACATGTATTTTTCATATCACATTATCCAATAACAAAGATTATTTTGTAAGTTCCTAGAAGCTGTAGTAGAAGAGCGGAACAGACAGTTGTTGCAATCATCATTAATAATTGTTGGACCTTCTAATTGTGGAATCTCATGCTAAAAATAAGCGGTTGATTTTGTTAACTATTGAATAATTTATGTAACACATAGCGAGAAATGTACCGCATAATTTTCATAATCACGGAATATCGATGTGCGCTAATGAATCTGCAATGCAATACATGCTGAACGCAATATGTAAGGTGCCGCAATCCTCAATTATTGAAGCAAACTAACTGCAAACATACAAAAACATTTTTCACATCGCTATGCAATTGTTACCAAAGAAGAAGAAGAAGAAGAAAGAAATGAAGGAAGAGAAATGCAATAAAAGTATATATATATGGTAAGCGCAAAACTTATAGTTAAACTATATAACAAAATATTTAAACTAAAACATAATATTTATTATAAAGACACCTAATAAGGTGGAAGCGCATTCAACTAATTACCTTAGCTAGCTAACAAAACTGTTTACTTATTAGATAGTCACACAACATTTAACAATGAACACACATCAAGTGATATTTCAGCATATAACGTCCATTACGCAAATTATACATCTTAATCTACATTTATCGTATTGTAATACTAATATCTTTACTACCAAAAAACCACAAAAAAGAACAAAAACACAAATGAGCTGAAACAAAAAGAATTACGTAGAGAATATTTGCTAGACGTTCGTTTCGAATAATTGTTATCGAATATACACCACCCTTATCTATACGTACAACTAACAACTAACTAACATCGCGCGCAAGTTACTTTTGTTAGTTGTTACCACCCACACACGATTTCTCATTGTTGATTGCCGCTTTGCAATATAATTCGTTGAAATACTGTACTGAAAAATCGATAGCATGTAGGTATTTGTATGTGCGGAGCAATTGAACACCACCAGTAAAATTTCACCGTAGGCAATAGGAGCTAAAGAGCAAATACCTAGGACAAATAATAATAATGCGAACGCAATGACATTTCACATTATCTGCATACATTATGCATATCGCCTCGTTTAACATTTGCACCGAGCCGAAAATCTTTGAGCAAACATTGACGTTCAATTACGTGATCGAAATGCATAATTAATCATCGTGCGCATACATTGTTCTAATGCGTTTACCATAATGCCACAATATACACACACACGTGCACTTGCATGTATGGCAAGCAAAAAAAATAAGCAAAAAGCAATCAATCGATACATCAATAATTTGTACGTGTACGTCAGATAGAAGAAAAACAAACGAAGCTTCTCTAGAGTTTAAGAATCCTCCTCTTTCACATTTTGCATCTCGCATTTTGACGTATTGACATTTCTAGACGTTAAGGGCCTTCCAAATGTGCATTATTTGTGTTTCCAGAAACAAATAGTTAGCGACAATTGATAGAAACCTAGAGAATAATTTAAGAAAAACTAACACACGTTTTAAGGTGCAGTCAAACAGCAGCAATACGTAGTAAGGAATAATGCCACCGTGAAAACACACAAACACACAAAATCTTTAATCTCATAAACTAATAATAATACTACCTATAAAGCAACAATCGAATATTAGGTGCTTAAACAAATAAGTTGAACGCATTGTATATATACAATAATGTAATAACAAAAAGAGAGAGAAAACGTATTATTACGTTCATCGAGCACATATAAAATGCAACATTTAAGTTAATTTTTGATATATTTTTTAGTAAAATTGAACAAACTAAACACGATAATTTAAAAGAAACAAAAATTAAAAAAAGCTTTAACTATCCTTAAAATGAATGAGAATTTCACATGAAACTAAATACAGAGAAATTAAATATGTAAACTATAATAAAGTTTTATTTAAATGAGAAAAGTTTAAAGTTTAGTAAAACACATTTAAAACGAGAAAAAGTATTGTCCAACAAATGTATAAACTTGTTACTTAGCAATTCTATTAATGAAAAAGTCAAGGAAATGATAACACAAAATTTAAACAACAATATTTAATCGATTTGAGAATATAAAAAAATTAGAGAAACCAAATTATGATGTAATTATTATATATATTGAGAGAAGAGAAAAATTAATGCAAATTCAGCATCACTTGTGATATACTCGTATAGAATATAACTAAGATAAAGAAAAATATTATTACTAAAGTCAAGAAATGTAATACAAAGTTACTTGGTTCTCCTTTGTTTCCAACCAAGATACGAACAAGCAAAATGCTGCTGAGAAGTTACTGTAAAATATTGTTATCACGAATTGAAGAAAATTATATAATCAGTAGCTGTTGACTAAAGTTAATGCCACTAACTAAACAAACAAATCTCAGTTTGCTTTGTGATTTCGGTTAGTTAACGAGAGAAAAACAAATTTGAAGATGAATTTCCAAGAGTCTTAATAAAATGTCAATATACGAATGAAAAAACCTTCAAATGCTACATGTTGAGTAGATTTACTCAAATATGTGTAATGATACTGAAGAGAAAAACTTTGAAAAGAGCTTTCAATGGATGATAAAGAAATACTTAATTTAAAAATGTTTTGCTTTGAAACGCTTCAAACCGCAATAATTGTAAGTCCTTCTTGCTATGAGAAGAGCAAACGAAAACGAAATTGAAATATATAAGACTACTTTATAGCATTATTGTACGTGGATAAGGCTACTCTTTATAAATTTTGACAAGACGAAGAGGGAGCGTGGAATCGCAGCAACATTTCTATCGCTTTACATGGAAATTTGAATCTTCATGTGTGCAAAGCCACGAACAAGAGAAGAGAAAAAAACTTTGAAACTAAGAACACTGCAAACAACTAAAATTATATATACATAGAGTATAAAAAATGAAAATGAAATGAGAATACTTTTAGCATTGAAAAATAATATATATTTACTATATTAAGACTTTACTATGAAATTGAACAACGTGTGAAGCACACGCGTCGAATTCTATTATATTATATATTATATTGTTAAACACTAGAAGAGGATCTTACGATAAAACAAACACGCAAAATACGTTTGAGGACGTCAGGAAAAATGAAGATGATGAAATTGTACTTTAGGATTGCATCTAACTAGCTGCCTTTTTTCTCTCGTATTGTGCGGAACTCTTGTACCATGGCGACATTTTAAACAAATTCACGCATTTTAATTAAATATAAAAGGAGAAAACGACAAAGATTTTACGAGTAAGATGATGAGAAGTGATGCGAGGTAACTTGAGAAACGTTTTGCTTATCATATGATAAAAATATCTATTATTATGTATCCCTTGTTGAGACAAAGCTACCAGTGACATGAAACTTGATATTTAAGATTGTTTGTTAACAAATTCTATTTCGTTTTTTGTCCATGCGAACAACATATTTATTCGTTAGGAGTTTATGCAATGATTAACTCTATCTTGATTATATTATTAATACATATATATTATATAAATGAAAAAAGATATATTATACATGATGAGACATTTGCAAATGTTTATAAAGATAATTTGTGATACACTGCTCATTTAGGAGTACTAATAGATATTTCAATAATACAAATTCTAAATATCATCAATTAATTCGATCTATTGAGTAATTTATTGAATTGTTTTATCAATTGTCTCATTCTATTCATTTATATATTATTTTATCATGATGTATTTAATTAAAACTTTTACCAGGAATACATTTTAATTTACGGATCGTCTAGTGAAAGAAGTTAATTGCCCGATGACCGAAAGTTGGACACTTCAACTTTATGGGATATTAATATGCATGCAACAATTAAATATTATCATCGACTTTTTGGCACGAGCCATAAATAAATAAATACAATGGTGAGTAATTGCCTCATTTATGGCAGAATCATTTAACTGTTGTTAAAAAGCACGGAGTAAGAAGTGTGAATGCATTAGTGAAGCGCTACCACTATTGAATGATTTATTGCATATTCGCGTAGCGCATTTTAATAGTGAATCATTAAGCTGAACTAAGAAGCGCGAAGACAATCATACACATTTGGACGTTCAACGCGATGCGCGCACAAATAAATACATTCCTTAAGTAATATTAGTGCGACGACGCGCATTTATTTTTAAATGATGCGCATGTATCTGTCACTCGGTTATGAATGCTCAAGTGAACGTTTTCATTTTCGTCGCGATTACGTCGCGAAATTTATTTCAAGTTTTACTATTCCAAAGCGTGTTTCATAGACGTTTATTGTAGTTTGTTTTATGACGGATCCACCGCCAGAATAGAGGAGATTGGTATATTTAAGGATGCTTAAAGGTTGGCTATTAGAAATGCAAGTGAGTTGTTTTATTTCGTTTTTAAATTTGTTCAAAATGACCACACGTATTGAATTAAACAGAGTGCACGCGTCGGCGGGTCGGGAAGGAAAGCGCGACAGCGGCGGGGGCACCACAATGAAATCAACTAACCATGCCCATTAACAACAACAACTCGCACAGTATGAAAATACAAAGCGCGACGACGACGACGACGACGACCACTGGCTGCTGGTGCGCGTGTTCGCTTTTGGCAAGAGATCAAGTGACCACTCAGCAATCCGCAACGACTGAACAGCATCCTTGATTATCTTTCTTCACTGTACTACTCGCAGCGTAAGTGGCAAACAAACTGCATCTGAAGTTAATAACAAATAGTAAGAATGGTTCTTTTAGTTTTCTGCTGACTTAATTTTTGAAGAACGAGAATCTTTCAGTGACGAATCGGTCAATATGTGAATAAAGTTAAGTGATCAGCGCACGGGGCAAAAGAAGTAGATAACGAAGGAGAAGAAGAAGAAAAAGAAGTGCGTTTAGTGGTCAAGCAAGAAGTGGACCGGCCATCATCGGAAAGACTCGGCCATAGGTCACTACTGGTGGTGCTACTTGAAAATAAATAAAAAACAGCAACAACATCAACAAACAAGCAAAACAAACACGATACCGAAAAGTGCGTGGAGCCATAAAAGGGAAAAGCACGTTTGCGGAAGAGGAACCAGTATTGTGCGTTGCAGTGCAAGACAATTGCTGTTCTTCAAATACGAGTCCGAGCGACTGGCGGCCGCGAAGAAGTCGTGAAGAGAAAGAAGCAGAATCACGGTGAGTGCACGGTGACATTTCGATCAGTGCGGGAGTTGCATGGCTGGCTGGCCAGCTCGTTCACCTCCACTCTACACCACAACGCCAACTCCATCCAGCCGGTTATCTTCTGCTTCTTCTTCGTCTTCGTGGACCGCGTACCTGCAGAGTGAATCGAGGAGAAATCATAGTGCAGTCGACACAGCTGTGGTTGCGCTCATCAACGCATCTCGTCTGCATCTTCGGAGTGCGCGCAGTTGATTGATTGTCAGCAAACAAACGGGATAACTGGACGGGCAAACAACAAACAACATAAGAGACACTTGCTTCATTATCATAGCAGATCCAAGGATAGTGGAGTGTTGTGTTGTGGTTGGTCTGTGCGCCGCTATCTGAGAGAAGATGACAGGTGAAGGCATCGGCGTGACCTGAATCGCAGCGCGAGTAGTACCTCTTCTTGTGCGCGCAACTCTAGGTCCTGCGGCGCGTAATTTATTCCTTCATTTGTTGCCATTGCAACCGGCACGTAGCTACCCACAAGGGATGTCCGTTTTCGGCGATTGCGACGATTTTAAGGAGAAGCGGGCGGCTGCCGCGTGGCAGGATCACTGCTGCGGCGAATGCCCCTCATGCCTCCAATTGCACGACAACAATAATGAACGTTCTGCAACTCAACCGCTCACAAATAGGTAAAGTATTTCATTGTTTTCGAAAGCAATTATTCATCGCAACTATGACAATATCAAATATCAACAGAGTGCAATTTGAACTTTTACTATCACCAGAATCTAAGTAATGTGCTGATGTCGCTTGAAATTTATTTTGGTCATGGTCTACTCAGCTCATCGCGAAATTTGTTGACTGTTTTGCAGCATTTGCCAAAATTTGAAACTTTTTTTTTCGTAAATTGCAATCAATTAAAATTATGTGTGAACTTGGGAAGGTTTCAAATTCAAATTTGATGATTCGTAAGTGACACAGAAATTCGCAATTCTGATGAAACAATTGCAGCACGCACCTCATTTCGCTGATATGATTAAATAAGACAATCGCATGCATAGAAAATGAGATGGAGGAAGAAAGCGAATGCGGCTAAACGATGAGCGTTGATTCGGTGAACGTTTATTAATAGAAGAAGAATTTAACCGATTCACCGAAAAACCTCCAACTTTGCGCAGCAAGCACATCTTGCCTTGCTTACGCGCGTAAAACTTATGAGAGCAACTGAAACGTAAAGTCATATGCGTGCTGGTGAAGAATAGGGGGAAGGATTTTATGACGAGAACGAACGAATATGTTAGAATTTGAAAAATGGCAAAAATTGTCATCGTAATTTATGAAGTTGTTTTGCCATTTGATGTTTTGTTTATACTTGTGTTAATGCCTAGTTTTAATTCGCAGATTTGTGACGGTGGGTTCGGTGCGGTACGGTGTCCGACTGGGCGCAGTATCACCGCCACCGCCGGGCGCTGGTCCTCGATATCGCACCCAGTGCTGCTGGCCTTCGACGGTCGGTGCGGTGCCCATTGCCATTGCGACCGCCGCCGGCGGGCCGGTCGTCTCCCGGATTCCGCTGCTTCCGTCTAAAAATAGCGGCGATATATTTAGTTGCGTGAATCGCAGCGGCGGCGTCGACACCGACTGCGACGACGACGAGCACGACGAGTGCTACTACAACAACAACGACGTGGACGACGATCATAACGTCAACGACGGCGGTGGCTGCTGCCACAACAACAACAACAATAACAACGACGAACACCAGCAGCAGGACGAAAGTGAAGAGATTGGTTCGTCAGTGCTCAAGGCGCAGTTGCGACGTCGCGTCCATATCGCGCCGCCAACGACAACCACCACGTCTGTGACGAAGACTGTGCATCACCATCATCATCATCAGGTGTCGTACGGGCGGCTGTACGACTGCGATACGAACCTGGACCGACTACCGAGGTTCCGCTTTGGCGGCAACCGTGGCAGCGTCAATGCCAAGTCACGAGAGCGCGACAAGCGCAGCGCCGACAAGGAGCTGCTCTTTCGCGAGCTGATGGATCGTCGCAAGAAGGTGCCGGTGCCACCACCACGCACCAAACATACGCCGCCAACAACCCCCAAGCAAGTGGTACCGGCACCACCTCTAAATCAACCCAATGCCAGCAGTAGTGAACAACAAACAACTTCAAATGTGGCAACTCAACTGCCAACATTTAAAACAACCGATGCAGAAACAACATCAAGGTCCATGCCACATCGTTCTGCATCTTTCTCCGAAGTGGATTACTCTACAATCGAGAATAAGTATGTCATGAAGGCTAAAGACCTGAATGATCCCGAGGGAAGTGAGCGCGTTACACAATACAAAAATTCAGATGTACATACAAATTCAAGTGCAATAAGTGTTGCGACGCTTCCGAGAATGAAGACACGTTCACCAATCTTACCATCAGTGGCGTTGACTAAACCTTCACCCGATCTTACAATAGCCGAAGAGGACAAACAGGAAAAGTCTGCCACAAGTCGAGATAACGAAAACCCCAGTGCAATAACTCCGCGAGTTTCACAAGTATTACAAACTTCTAGTGAGATAACGCAAGAAGCAATGCCATTCGTGCGCAATTCGGGTGACAAAGACAATCTGGCTGCCACTCAGGAACAAAAGCAAAACAAGTCGCGACGACGCAAGGGAATGTATATTGATCAATGGCCGAATAACGTACTTGTTCCTAGTGCCGCGGACCCGTTAATTAACGAATTGTCGAATGTAGTTGAAACGAAGTGCTGCCAATCAACAGACTTAAACAAAGACATTGCAACTGCAATTCCGCAAAAGGCACCTTCAAGGTGTAGCACAACATCTGACACACAAACAGTAGTTGTAAACGAAACACCTAACATACCTAAAGTGCAAATAAGTAGTGAAACTGATCCACCGAGTGACAATAGTTGGGGATTAAGTACTACCGAACCAATAAGTCCTGACGATGATCTAAGTCAACCGGACTGGTCGAATCGTTCCTCTTGTAGTCCAACAGGAACATTACGTGTGAAATCCTCACAACTCTTGCGTGCTGATTCGTTATCTGAAAACGAGCAAGATCAACTTCGAACCGACGTGCAACCATCGGACGTATCCGATTGTGAAAGTCGTACTAGCGCAGGTGGAGATACGCCGCACATTCCTCGTCGGTATTCGAAACGTCCGTTGCGCGGTCCATACGGGCAAATGCTGGAGGCGGAGATGAAGAAGCCGGAAGCAGGCCGTAAACATCAATACTCTGACTTGAAATTTTTGGAAGACTTGTCTCCGTTATCTCCAATGCCGTCTTCGGGAAGCGGAGGTATTTGCAGTATTGTATCTCTGCTCTCTAGCAGTTCTATGGGTGCCGCGGATCAGAAGTCAAAATATGTGGCAAAAACGCGCGGTACATCCAATCATTCCCTAGACGATTCTCAATTAAAGAGAGCATCACCAACATCGTCGCCTATCAAACAACCCGTGGTGAATAAACGTAAAGTGAGTGTTGATTCAGCAGCGTCGCAAGAACTCGAAGGAAGTGGGAATAAACTCGTGGTAACACATCAACGGACGATTTCAAGTCCGTCGAAACTTGAGGGATTCATCACGCCTGAAGCTTCAACCGAGTTGCTGGACCATCTTTTGCGTGGGAGCTCCGAGCAACTGGCAATCAACGTAAGTAGCCAATTTGTAATTTCAGGTGCTTTCGCGTACTGAATTCGCCAAACTTTAAGTAATGATGACTCAATTGACTTTGTTATAATCTCGAATGTGAGCGGTTCCTACTTGGGCGAAATCGAACCGATGAATAATCTATATTTAGCGGGAAACTCAACATTTGTCAATATTTTCTCGGTGGGATTTAAAAATAGGCGAAATTTATATTGCGTGCGTGCGCGTTCATTCGCGTTTCCTTTTTTCCTTCATTACCTTTTTGGCATGCGTATTATAAAAACGGCGTATCATTCATTCGAATAGATGGCGGCAAATGCAGTAAAATAGAGCGCGCTAAAAAGTCCAGTTGCGCGTTTTTATTTTTAGGGGCCCATTCAGCTGGAGTGTGCGTTTCGAATTTTGCGCGGTATGCGCGAGGGCGCCCAAGTCGATGATGGCCAGCGCGCAGATACAGCGGACGGAGCGTCGCGACGCCGCCGATATTTACAACTACGGGGACGACACGCATGCACGCAAGGTGTGGCAAGACGCGCACCGTTCGCGGTATCGTTATCAGCGATTTATTCATCAGCATTGTGATGACAAGTGCAGCTCTTTGGCGCAAAGATGAACGGTGCACAATCGCGTCGCGATCTTTCGCTGCGGCTTGAAGAGTTTGGCAGCAACAGTGTCAGCAGCACGAGTAGTAGTAGTGCGCATTCTACAGGTGCATCGAATGCTGCAACTGCTGGTGGCGGCGGCGGCGGCGGCGGCAGCGGCTGCTGGGATGTCCCCGACGAAGAGCATCCCGATGTCGCAATGTTTCGCTCTCTCGACGCTTCGGTATATTAAAAATAATTAATTTCAATGTGTTTGTCGCATGTACTTTTCGTAATGTGCGAGCATACGCAGTGCGCTCGTCTTTTCATCATTGCCATATGCATGTCATGTTAAACATGTGGAATGCGTCTATTATATGCGCTCGTTGTATTTGCGCGTTTACGTTTCGTGTTCTACATGAGGCAAATGATGTGTACTTGCCGTGATTCGTTTTTTATGCGTTCGTGTTTTTTGCACGTCTTGTCCGTATCTGACTTTTGTTTTCTTTCCACTTCTAGGATACGAGAACACACGTTGTTATTGAATTATACGATACGGAGCGACATTACGTTGAGTCATTGCAAATTCTTATTACGGTGAGTTCAAAATGCTTGCGTGTTTATGAAGCAGTAAGTTGTAAAAATATTTGTTGCAGAAATATTTAGAGCCGTTGAAAAGTCCAGAAAATGCCGGACTTTTGGACGCTGCATTGGTGGATGAAATTTTTTACCAGGTACAAAGCAATTTAATTTATTTTATAAAGATTGATTATTGATAGATTTTTTTCTTATAGATTCCCGCACTTCATAGTCATCATAATGTATTCCTCGAAGAGTTAAAAGGACGTTTAGATCATTGGGATTTGAAACAAAAAGTGGGAGATGTTCTTCTTAGTATGGTAATTATTTTTTGTAAGTTTTATCAATATTTTACGTGTTACACGTATGATTTTTTTAGTACTCAAATCAGGCAGTGACTGAATCGTACACGAATTATGTTAATAACTGTAAAAGAGCGCGTGAAATTTACAAGACTGCTCAGCAATCAAAACCCGCATTTGCGAGATTTCTGGGTGTAAGATTTTAATTCGCTTTTTCATATGTGTGCTTCTATTTAATAGCAAAAACATTTTAGGCAATGGCTCGAGAACATAAAGGCAAACTGGCTTTGGACGAACTTCTTATCAAACCGATTCAAATCTTTCCAAAGTACAGACTACTTCTAATGCGCTTAATCAAGCACACGAGTCCTGCGCACCCAGATTACAATTTACTTCTAACAGCGCAACGCGAAATTCACGAACAAATCCTCAAGATTAATTGCACCGAACGTGAAGCTCTAGGTTTAGATCAACTGCGCGAAATTGAAGGACTCGTTGAGGGTCTTATTGAGTTAGTCGCAAGTGATCGCCAGTACTTGCGTCATGACTTGGTGCATATGAAAGCATCCAGTGGAGGATTAAAAGAAAGAGCGCTGTTTCTCTTCAGCGATCTGCTCTTAATCACGAGCATTAAACGACGCAGTGGGACGGCGCGCAGACCAAATGTGGGCGGACAAAGTTGTGTCGCGAGTACTTTGGACGCCAACAAGTACAAATTGTTGATGAAGATCTCGCTGGACGATTTGGAGACAGTACGTGCCAAGGACGAGAATTTCCGGCAGATGATGCTTGAAATTGAAAAGCTCACCGAAGACATATCAACGCTTAATCAAATCCAGGAACTTGTATGGTCTTTGCATCGCGGCCAAGGACAATTGGACGATCTCGTCAAGGAAATGCTAGGGAACCTTAGCAAACAATTGAATGAGCAGCAAAATAGCGACTCGCAATTGTGCTGTTTGGATTTGAATGTGGCGACCACATCCGAGTTGCTGTCGTTGGTATTTGCCAAACCGGAAAAACGGGCCTCCTGGGAAGAGTCGTTTAATGACGCAAAACACAAACTTGGTATCTATTAATGTTTAAATTGAATGTGTTCTATTTTCCTCCGTTACATCGATTTTCACTTGTAACTTTCTCTTGTAGCCATGTCATGTGACCGACGTCCTTGCCCGGAGTTGCTTGCTACCGTGCCAATTCGAAAGACACGTGCAGGACTGCAATTCACGTGCGCAGCCCCAACGATGGTTGAGAATGCCCGCGATGTATGGGTTTGCAATAGCGATGGATATGTTGGACAAATTTGCGTGTTAAGTCTGCAGTCTGAACCAACGGTTACTTCTTGCAATGGCGTTTGCAATGCGCGCATATTGTGCATTGCGTCAGTGCCTGGAATTCACAATTCGGAGCCATTCAAGTACGTGCATTGTCAGTGACAAGGGATGGAATAATAGGATATCTATTTACAGCGTGGATGATGGCTCTAAAGAAATAACAAAGCCGGTTAAAACAACTCAATCGACCATTGAATTCGACAGCAGCTCCTCGAGCGAATACGATGAGCGGAGTGATAATGAAGAGAATGAAATTGGTAACAGGGTATCTAGCATAGTTAAATCTGCTGAGACCGTAAGTACCGATTCGGATGATACTGATACGTCCCAATCGACCATGTGGTTGGGCACTGAAGATGGTTGCGTACAAGTTTTTAACTGTAATGATAATATACGTATTAAGAAGAATAAAATTCGACTACAGCATGGCGCATCTATTTTATGCATAATGTAATTACTTAACTCTTAACTCTTTGATATTTATATATTAATTTGGATTGTTGTAGCTATTTGGACAACAGAGTATTTATTTCGTTAGCAAATGGTGATTTAGTTATTTATGAACGCGATGCGATTGGTTCTTGGAATACAAGCAGTCCTACAACGTTAACAATAGGGACAACGCAAATGCCCATTTCAAGAATGATACCGAATAGTGGAAAATTATGGTGCGCGTGTGGTAATATCATCAAAGTAATTAACACGGATACTTTGAATGTTGATAACACGCACGTTATCAATCATGATTCGTATAAGCCAATTGCATGTCTAGTCGTATTTGGCAATGGTGTTTGGCTTTCGTTACAGAACACAGCAATGGTCAAGTGTTATCATGCGAATACGTTTGACTTGCTGTGCGAAGTTAATGTAGCACCTGCTGTTACAAAAATGTTGACTAGTTAGTACATTTTTAAATCGATCTATTTACATTCGAATGGAGATTATCATTTGATTTATTTTAGGCTGTGATGATATTATTAGACAACACAAAGCTGCCTGTTTGCGAGTAACATCATTGTTGGCATGCAAAGATCTTCTTTGGATTGGTACATCAGCTGGTGTGTTGTTAACAATGCCATTGCCACATATCGCTGAAACCACTACGAAATTAGCTAATGCTCCTAATGTTCTTGGCGTTCCACATGGGCATACTGGACATGTACGATTTTTAAGCCACGTTGAGTGGAGTAATAGTCAAACGCAAGATTCGCAATCCCAACGGCATTCCTATAAAGGGAAAAGCGAACAGCGCAATAGTGCAAAAGTACTTGTATTATCCGGAGGTGATGGATATGAAGATTTTCGCAATTCTAATATTTCAGACGTCGCCGGTAGAGAGGATTCAACAAATCATTTATTATTGTGGAATATTTAAATGAATAGTCAAGGTACGGTGTGCAAATATTATTGTTGTTCATTATTTATTCGACCGGCTTTCTGAAAGTAATTTAACATGAGTCTTGTCCAAGGGGCCAGAGCAGAAATTCACTCTCCCAATGAATAATTGTTAACTTAAGAATTGTTTGCAATTAACGGTGAAATAATTTCGGACTCAATTTTGACAATAACTTCATAACTTCTTTTATGGCCTAATTATATAAGACCATGCGAAGATAGAGTGACCAGATGTTAACCTTATACACCAAAATTTATGACAAACCTTTTACGATACCATGTAGCACTCAAATATAGTATTATAAATAGGAATACGAGTTAAAGATTTTAGGGTTTACTACTTACGTGGATAACTTCAATTATGTTAGTTGCATTTCGACCTAGATTCATAGATTTTAACCATTATGTCTTGGGAGAATTTAAGTAAGATAATACTTTTATATCGAATTTCGCATGTTGAGAGAAAAGTTTTATAAGTATATATTACTTACGTACATGGAATTTATTCAAGATTGATGATTAAGTGTGATAATAATATTAGGCTATTTGTGAATACATTTTTGAAATTAACGGTGTTCATAATATTACTTGTGTATAAATAGAATCAGTAATTCGGACTATCAAAGAACAGATATGAACTAATTATTTTTTTATAAATTATACGTTCCTAATTTAAAGTCAATTTAGCGCAATGGTACAGAGATAAAATGTGAAATAAATTAGTAAGTAGTTAAACTAGCTTAGTAAAATGAATTTATATAAATTATTATATTGATTAATATATATTATTGTTACTCTTGTCGATTATATAGCAAAATTGTAAATATTTTCTTTCTTTGTTTTATTGAAAAGTAATTAAATCTATACTACTGTATTAAATCAAAGAAATAACGGATAACACGCCCTATATCCTAAGCCAATTTTGATAAACATGAGGATGCCATGCTTTTAAACTGAAATATTACTCACCGTTCCAGGGCATTTGATTGCCGATAAATTAAGTAAATTAAAAAGTTAAATTAAATGTAGGCTATGTATTTGTTTACTGGTTTTTAAAATTCTATGTATTAGGGTACCCGAAAATTCACGCAGGACATTGATAGTTAGTGGTATACAGGTTAGAGACTCAGGTTCAATGCCCAAGAAAGTCGGGTTTAGTTGTAAGTTTTAAATTTAAGGCTAAGATAAAATTTGGCAATGGCGACGCACTCCGTAGCCTAGTGGCAGAGTCTACGGATGTAAGCTGGGTGACTAGGGTTCGATCGTCGAGGATTGGCCAGCTAAAGTGCAATTTAGTTTATTTAGTCAATCCTTTATATGCCTTGACGACTTAAATTAACCCTTTGCACTCCGCGCGTTTTTCGAGCAAG